>VSMD01141258.1:0-229677 GCA_008750895.1 Mirza zaza | reverse complement strand
ATTTCCTGTAAACTTTGGTCTTGTTTCTTGTTTCTGTGTTCCCTTTCTTCCTCTGATTTGTTTAGAGCATAGGCATAATCTTCAAGTTCTGAGATTCTTTCTTCTGCATGGTCCATCCTATTCTTTAAGCTTTCCACTGAGTTATGGAGATCCTGGATTGTTTCCTTCATTGCCAGAATTTCTGTTTGGTTTTTCTTGTTAGTCTCAATTTCTTTGGAGAATCTCTCATTCATTTCTTGTATTGTTCTTGTGGTTTCTCTATGTTGTGATTCTATTTTCTCTTCGATTCCAAACAGTTTTGTAGCAATCCATATTCGGAAATCTTCCTCTGTCAGTTTACTCAAGTCATGTAAGTTGGTGTCAGACGATGGAAAATGAGTATTTTGCTTTGGAGGTGACTTTTCTCTCTGGTCCTTCATGCTTCCTGTAAACTTACGCTGGTTCTTTCTCATCTGGATGTTTTATTGAGGATCGGAGATGCAGGGAATGGATTATGAGCTAAGATCAGCGGTGCTTGGGCTGCCAGGGGCCACTGAGGATCTCCACTGAGGGGTGACGACTATCCCTTTTCTGTGTGTCACCTGTGTAGCTTTAGCCACTGCAGACCCCTGGGGAGGATCCACGGAGGATGGCGCTAGCCCTCTCTTGCGCCCCTTCCCCAGCAGAGCTCAAGCAGTTGGAGTCTGTAGACTAGTTCCACTGAGGGGGTGAAAACTTTCCACACTCCAGTGGCAGTTCTTGGGCCACTGGAGACCCTTGGGAAGGGTTCACAGAGGATGGCTCTTTCCCCCCCCCCTTCTACCCCTTCACTGGCAGAGCTCAAGTGGCTAGGGTGCCCAGGCAAGTTTCGCCGAGTGGTGGAAATTATCCACATGCCTTCGTCCCTGGAGGCGGGGCTTGAACCGCTGGAGATCCCTGGGGAGGGACTGCAGAGGATGGCTCTCGCCCCCGGGTCTGTCCCTTCACCGGCAGAGCTCAAGCGGCTGGGGTCCGCAGACAAGATCCACTGAGGATTGAAAACTATTGGTGCGTCCCTGCAGCAGTGGGGCTTGGGCCGCTGGAGGCCCCTGGGGAGGGTCTACAGAGGATGGCTCTCACTCCGCCTTCTGTCCCTTTACCGGCAGAGCCTCAGGCGGCTGGGGATCATGGATAAGTTCCGCAGAGGAGCTAAAACTATCTGTGAGTCCCCGCGTCGGCGGGGTGTGTGATGTTGGAGACCCCTGTGGAGGGTCTGCAGAAGATGGCTCTCACCACACCTTCTGTCCCTTCACCGGGGGAATTCAAGGGGTTGGGAACCGCAGACAAGTTTCGGCAAGGGGTGAAAACTCTCAGCGCGTCCTCGCAGAGGCGGGGCTTGGGTTGCTGAGGAACTCTGGGGAGGGTCTGCAGAGGATGGTTCTCACCCTGCCTTCTGTCCCTTCACCGGCAGAGCTCAGGTGGCTGGGAACTGTGGATAAGTTCCTGGGAGGGGTGAAAGTTATCTGTATGTCCTCGCGATGGCTGGGCGTGGGTTGCTGGAGACCCCTGGGGAGGGTCCCCGGAGGATGGCTCTGGCCCCACCTTCTGTCCCTTCACCGGCAGGGCTCAGGAGACTGGGAACCCTGGGCAAGTTATGCCGAGTGGCAAAAACTACTGGCACGTACTTGGCATCTAAGCCGAAGGGAATCCCTGCAGAGTATCTGCAGAGGCTGGGACCAGCCGGCAAGTCCGCCGTGGGGCGGGCACTACCGGCGCGCACCCGCAGTCTAAGCTGCTGGAACTCCTCACGGAGTATCTGCAGAGGCTGGGACCCGCCAGCAAGTTCGGCCGTGGGACAGGAACTACCAGGGCGCACCTGCAGATTAAGCTGCTGGAACTCCTCGCAGGGGATCAGCGGAGGCTGGGACCTACTGGCAAGTCCACCGGGGGACAGGAACTACCGGCGCGTACCTGCAGTCTAAGCTGCTAGAACTCCTTGCAGAGTATCAGCGGAAGCTGGGACCCGCCGGCAAGATCCGCCAAGGGACGGGGACTAAAACGCGCACCCGCAGTCTAAGCTGCTGGAGCTCTTAGCGGAGTATCAGTGGGGGCTGGGACCCGCGGGCAAGTTCTGCCGCCGGACGAAAGCTGCCTGTGCGTCCCACAGTGGCGGAACTTGGGTCACTGGGGATCCCAGGAGGGTCCCGGAGGATGGCTCTCCCTCCCCTCTTCCGCTCCCTCCCGTGCAGCGCTTGGGCCGCCGCCTGAGTCCACCCGGTTACTCAGTCAGATGAGCAATCTGTCTCACTTTTCTGTCCCTTCACAAGCGAGGCGTAAGCCTCTAGTGTTTATAGTTCTCCCAGCAATGGCGACCTTACACGGTGCCCTGGAGATTTCAAATTACTTTCCGCTCCTGCCTCCTCTCCAGCCTGCCTGCCCGTCCGTGTTACCTCTTCGCGCTGTCTTCAGGCGCTTCTCTGCTTGCGCGGGCGGGAGGTGGTGGGGGAGACGCTGTTCTCCTGTGGGAAGGAGCGCACGGCCGCGTGGCTGCCGCTAAGCGCGGCCAGCTTAGACTCCAATCCCCCCAGTACCACTCGGATTCTCGGAGCTTCACAGTAAATCCACTGAGTCACTTTCTTCCTTTTCCCGGCGCTGCTGCCCCTCGAAGCTTCCCTGTAGTTCCATGAAGATGATCCTGTAGGAGAACTACCCGCTCGAGTGATTCAGGCCGCCTCTTCACCTCCCACTCCAAGAGCAAAGAGCAAGGAGGTCATCCCTAGTCCGCCATTTTTGACAATCCCCCTAAAATAAATTATTGTGAGTAGATATTTTTCTAAGTGCCAAGGTTAAACTAACATTTAACATACAAGAATTCATTATTATAACAAATTTTAAAATATAGTTGACTAAAAACAAAAAGCTTATAATTTGGATAGTTTATTTTAAAATCTTATATAGGTAAATTAAAATGATAAAGGACATATTTGTACTTTGAAATAAAATATTGAATTGCACATTTTTAAATATTTGTTCTGCAAAAAGATTTAGGAAAAAATTCATCACGGATCTCTTTTGAATACACTTAGACTTTTTGGACAGGTTAGTACATTATTTTACATACACTTACATATATTTCATTTTATCAAGAGAGAACCTGAAATCTCCCATCCAAGTACTAACCAGGCCTGACCTTGCTTAGCTTCCAAGACCAGCTAAGATCTGGTACATTTAGGGTGGTATGGCCATAGACAAGAATCTGAAATCTCTACAACTGAACTGTCTTGCTCAAAACCATATTGCTGTTAGTTTCTTGGTGTATGCTTGCAAGATACCCCTTAAAACAGAGCCACACATGACACCTAACACAGAGAAACAGATGCCAAACATGATATCTGACATGGTGACTCTACAGAAACCCATCTGAGTGCCTAATCCTTTCACTTGATATTCACTGTAGTGGTCTATCCAGTGGTACCTTTGAAAGGAAATAAAATGAATTAAGATAATATTTTTATGCTCCCTAATTATGGTTTATGCAAATTAATAAACATATATGATTTTTAAAGTAAAGTCTATGTATTTAGATATAGCCTTTATTAAGATGTGAGAAAGGAAAAACAAACAAACAAAAAAACGAACTCACAATTCAATGATTAAATCCTGGACTTTCAAGCAAGACTTCATTCCTGAAGCTTACCATCTCTGAGAGTAAACCAAAGGAGAATTTTACAGATGGAGAAGAAATTCAAAGACAGAAAATATAAAAGGCAATTTATGTACATAAGCTATTATGCCTTGGCTATGAATACATGAAAAATTGCTGAATATATGACTTCAAGATCCACTTTTCTATGTTAAAAGATGTTTTACAATTTAAAAATTTGCTTTGTCCATTCATTAGTTGATGGACACTTGAGTTGTTTCCATGTTTTGGCGATTGCAAATGATGATGCAATGGACATGGGACTGCAGATATATATCTTCAAGATACCAATTTCATTTCCTCTAAGTATATACCCAGAGGTGTGATTGCTTGACTGTATGGTAGTTCTATTTTTAATTTTGTTAGTAACCTCAACACTGTGTTTCATAGTGGCTATCCTAATTTACATTCCCCCCAACAGTGTAGAAGAGTACCTATTGGGGGTTCATGACATCACCAATAAAGACAGGGATCCCCTGGCAGACTGTGTTGCCAGAGATGAGAGAAACAAAGACACAGACACAGAAAGAATATTTAAGAAAGTGGGGAGGTCAGGGGCCTACCAGCACTCTGGTGCCAAGGTGGCCGTGACTGAACCCCAGCACTTGCTTTTTATTCTCTTCGCCATGTTGCAAAATACAATGATCTCATGTGAAAAAATCACAGGATACAATGATCAGTGGTTTGGGGGCTCCCCCCAAAATCACAAAGTGTCCTAGTTAATTTCCTTCTCCTTTCTAAAAATGAAAAACACATAATTCTTCTACCCTTTTGATTAAGGTAAACTGATTTTATCCAAAGCTCAAGCTATATACATGGATATCGATCTTTGACTTCAGTAGCTGCGACCCATTTGATCAAGGAACAAGAAAACTACATGCTTTCCACAGCGAGACTGGTTTTACATCAACTGAGGCATTGTTGACAAAAAGGAAGAGAAGGAACTTGGCCCAGGGTTCAAACACTATGGAAGCCTTGAGACCCTTCTTCCGGGCTGACATATTGCAGTCCACCTTTACAGCCACGAGAAGTTTTCATGTCAGGCTGCCCAAAGTTTTCCATGCATGAGAGGCCTTAGGCTCTGAGGTTGGAGCATGCTTTTCTGTACTCCTAGATCACTGATATATGTCCCCCAACTAGGCAGTTAACATCTGCACTTATTTCAGGCTTCTGCGCAGGCAATTCCTTCACCTCCTCTCCTCTCACAGCCTCAGACAGAGCATCCCTAAGTCCCGGTGGTCTTAATCCCATCAAGTACCCTTTTCTCCACAGTCTCACCAACACTTGTTGTCTCTTGACAGTAGCCACCCTAACAGGTGTGAGTTTATATCTAATTGTGGTTTTCATCTGCATTTTCCTTACAATTAGTGATGTTGAGAATCTTTTCACATCACTGTTGGCCATTTGTATGTCTTCTTTGGAAAAATTTCTATTCAGATCTTTTGCTAATTTTTAAATTCCTTTTTGTTTTTTGTTTGTTTTGCTATTGAGTTGTGTGAGTTCCAGATATATTTTGGATATTAACACCTTATCAAATGTGTAGTTTCTAAATTTCAAAGGTGATTTCTTTAATCTGTTGATTATTTTCTTTGCTGTGCAGAAGATTTTTATAATTGTTTGAAGGATTCTCACTTGTTTTATTTTTAGTTGCATGGGCATTTGGTATCATATAAAACAAAATCATTTCCACAACCAAAGTCAAGGTGTCAAGGACCTTTTCCCTATGTTTTCTTCTAGGAGTTTTATGTTTTCAGATCTGACAGTTAAATCTTTAATCCATTTCAAAATAATTTTTGTATATAGTGTAAGATATGGGTCTTATTGTTTGGCATATAGATATTCAATTTTCCCCATAGCACATATTGAAGAGACTATCTTTTTCCCATTGTATGACTTGAAAAATGTTCCTAAATGTCTCCTTCCTTCTAATGTTAACGCTACAATTTTCTTTTATGGAATAAGGCATTCAAAAAGCATGAGTTAAAATGCAAATACTTTGCCCAGAAGGCATAATATCTCAATTCATTAATATCTACTCTCAAAGAATAGACAAGCTTGAATTGAAAGAAATGGGACTCAAAATAGTTCAGTTTAAATGATGTAGTTTACCCACGAATAAGCCAATGCCCGGGGAGAAAAAAAAAAGTCGTGGGTACCACAGTGAAAACTAAATATGAATGTTGAACAGACAAGGCAATGAAAATGTCCTCTATTTCAAAATAGTGTCTAACCCTGTCCATAGAGAAAGCAACACAAGTTTTGAAATCATGAACAAGGAGTGAGGAATACTATCCTAGAGGAACAAAGGTTTAGGAAAAAATTTGAAAAATAATTTATAAAAAAAGGATAAAATAACCATTGCCCTAAAGCTCACTGTAGCAAATAGAATGTTTTGATTTTTCTTCTGTCCTTTCTTGTCACCCTTTCATATCCGTTACCCTGCTGCAGTACAAGTGATCACAGCAACACTATCGACCACTGTCATTGAGTCCTCTGTGTCTTCCGCATACCTGTTGGAGGCCTCTTATTCATGTCAGCATTTTAGGCTTGCTATAAAATAATGCTAGGAGTGTCAACCTCAGGTTTCTGGGCTTCCTGCCAGCTACTTGCTTGTCATTCTCTCCCTACGACAGCAACCAGGATACATCTGCTACTCCTGACCTTGTTATTTTACTTTCCTTCATTTTCTTCTTCTATCTTGGAACATTTCCTCAGATGAAGAAAAAAAAGAAAAGAAAAGAAAAAAATATTTTCTAATCACTTGCTATACTGTTTCTCCTACACCTAAAAATTACATTCTAAGTTTTTTGGTTATAATTTTCATTTACCCTAATAATGATTTCTATAGTTTCTGTGCTGAAATTTCAATGTACGTGTGTGTGTACATACACATATTCAATTTCATATGTGTGCATGTGTGTGTATGTATGTATAAAGATCTAATAGCCTAACATTCCATGGAAAATTTTACAAAATGTGGCCTCAGCAAAGAAAGCATTTTCTTCTAACGCTCTTTGCATCCCCTTCCAACGACATTTCCTTTGTAAATACATTGCTTTTATTCTGAAAAGCTAAGACAAAATTTTTATAATAAAAGTAAAAGTTGGTTGTTGGCAACCTCTAAGATGGCTCCAGAGTGAAATCTAATGTACTGAAATCCTGGTTCCTCCACTTCTCAGCTAGCAAGATTCATTAGCTTGTAAAATTAATGACATTGTTTAATTTCTCTGTCTTCATTTTTTTGATATGTAAAATGGAAATAAAATCAAGGACCAGCCTACAGTTGCTGGGATTATTCTTTGGCATAATGCAGACAAAGGAGCTTGCACGGTGTGTGATGTAAGTGGGACCACAGCATATGTAAGTTGTCACAACTCAGCTAGTGATTATATCAACGCCCAGAATGATGACTTAATGGTGTGAAATTTGGCAAGTCCTCTAAGTATCTAAATGGGCATTTTCTCCAAAGAGAATTGGGAAGTTATCTATTTCTTCACAAAAAGCTTCTAAAGAGCTGTCACGTGGAATGTTGGAGGATGTTCCTGAATTTTTGGCAAAAGATTTGCAACTATTGAAGTAACAAGAAAATTTAAACAGAAAACAGAAATTTGTACATTTCTGCTTCCTTTTATTTTCATCTATATCTCAAATTTTCATATATAAAATAAGAATGATTTAATTAATTTCTACAGCTGATTTTAAAATGCCATCTATTTGATAATATCAAAAATACAAAAAAGAGATTTCGCTCTACTTAAGGAGGTTATGTCCAAAGTAAAAGACTGATTTTAAAGACTGTTCAGCATAAGTAACATAACCTCATGAAGAGCATGGGCTCTGGAGCCTATTTGAATTACCTAGGTTTAAATCCCAACTTTACCACCAACTAGCCCTGTGCCCTAGGGAATATATCTTAACCATCTGTACCTATGTTTTTCATCTGTGAAATGGGAATGATAATATATCAATATAATGTGTAATATATCAATAGATGTGTTAAAAGAGTTAAATAAATTAATATTTGCAAAGATCTTAGAAGAATATCATAAAAGTAGTTAATAAATTACAACATTAATACAAATCAGCATTTGGAAAGTGCTTTAGCTGAAATAATAAGGAAGGATAACAGGAACAGAGGATGGGCATATGTATTGTGAAAGTAAACAAATAATATAAAAATAAGATAAATCCTTTGAGTCTCCAAATTGAAAATAATTATTTATAACAACTATATTATTAATATTTGAATAGTATAAGGGAAGTATGATAAAAATATACCAGAGTGTTACATTTTGTTGAGTATGAGTTTTAACATAAAGTAACATGAGTGTTAGGGCTAAACCACTTGCTATTTTCAACTTGTGTCACTTTGATCAAGTTACTAAACTCTATTTTTCTGTTTTCTTGGTTGTCAAAAAAAAAAAAAAAGAATAATAATACCTATTTCAAAGGAATGTTGTGAAGATTAGGTACATTAATTCATGAAAAGTGCTTAGAAGAGGACCTGGTGCATGGTAAATATTCAATAAATGTTATTAAAGTGTATATTTTCAAGCATAATTATAGAATTGTATATAAATCACTGGAACTATAGCTTTCAGTTCAGTTAATTGGCATATGTCAACCCACAACATGATCTAATTAGTATAAACTCACTACCTTGCGATTTATCTATTCTCTTGCCAGGAAAAAAACTGATTCCAAAAGGTAAAGTAAAATAATCAGGTTACTTTACCTTGTAAATTTTAGGAAAAGTTTTACTACAAAAAGAAAATTGTATAGATAATCATATATATTATAACTTTTTTGATCTCCCCTCAGTATGAGAGAAAGAAAACTCTTCCAAAAGCCTCTATGTTTGTTTTTTATCAAATTAGCTCTAGTTGGAATTGAAAAAATTGTATGATCATTTAAAAATATTGAGGAAATAATAAGACATAGTGTATATTCTGACAGAATTTTCATGTGTGCTTATTCTGTGAATATTTTTCAGCATTTTTCAGAAGGGTTTCAAAGGTTCTTTACCAAACCCAACTGCATTATATATCTTCCCCAAAAAATCTGCATAAAATCATGCTAATATTTAATTTCTTATGTTTTGTCCTTACACGTTTCCCAATTAGTATTTCAGTAGTTTAAAAAGAACTATAAATATAGATTTTCTCAGGCAGACTAGATCATAACATTTCACTGTTCTATTAATTAAAATTAAACCCTATTGATGTCCTACTTTGTCACGCACTGAGTACACGGTCATCAAGTGTGAGGGAGGTGTAACTTGGAATAAACTTCCCAGTGTAGATAATATCTGACCTGAGCCTTAACAAATAATGGAGAAGAATTCTGAGACAATGTGTGAGGAAATAAACTGAGCTGTTAGTAACAATTTGGAGAGCAAATGGTTTAATCTTGCTAAATTGCATAAAAATGTGGCCGATATAATTTAGAGATTAATGTGATTAATGTGATCCACGTCACAGGTGCCTTCTATGTCTGCTGAAGAGCTTATTCCTTACTGCGGGAGAGCCAGGGACTCATTGAAACAATTGAAATGGGGTAAGGGATAAAGGCGAGATTATACAAATTAGAGATATCACTCTGTTGGAAGAATGGAGGAAAGACTGAAGGTGGGAACAAAACAATTTGAATGGATACTATTTCTAATGGATACTCTTCTTCTAAGAGATCTTAACTAAGTGACACTAGGTATGAAAAGGGGTATTCTTTTTAAAAAGGCTTTCAGAAGCAAGATGTGGTAATTATTTAGATGTGCATGGTAAGGTCCTCAGAATTTGGGTTTGGGAGACCATGTGAGTCTTTGTGCCACCTCCAGAGGTAGAACATAAAGGGAGAAAAGTACCATGAGCAGGAAAGATGAATTCAGAGAATGGACATATTGCATATGAGGAGCCCATTTAAGAGCAAAGTGCGGATGCCCACTAAGTGGTTGGATGCTTAAATTTTAAAGGATGTCATAAGCGGCACCAACCATCAACATGATAAACTGTTTCCCAGAGAGTGAATGGAACATAAGGAGAAGAAAAGGACTGAGACTATCAACATGATGGCCAGAAAAACAGAATGCAAAAAAGGAAGTTAAGAAGAAAGCAAGCCAGGGTCAGCATGTCGTCATAGAAGCAAAGGGAAGAATGAATCTCAAGGAGGGTGTAGTCAACAATGACAGTACAACAAATTTAGATAAGAACTAAATGTTTAATAGATTTGATGGCTTTTAGTTTTTAGGGTAATATCTGCTAGAGAAGTTACAGTGGAATGGTGATGGTGCAGTAATTTGAGAAGTAAATGGTAGGAAGAAAATTAAATGGAACTGCGAGTAGGTACTTATCTTTCAAGAAATTTGAATAAGAACGAAAAAGTAAGTTGGCAAGTAGACAAATAGAGGGATGTTCGAAGAGTATAGGACAGCAAAGTATTATTAAAGTTGATAAGATGACCTGGAGACAGAAAGTTTTTTTAAATTGTTGGGAAAAGTTGAAATAATGGTGTCAAGGCAAAAATTGCACTGGACAAAATAAAACAGGCAAGACAGACTTTATTCAAGGCTACTATTATAGGAGAGAATTTGAAACTTAATCTGAGTTCCACTCAGAGGAAGGACTGGAGGGTTTTGAAGAACTAGGGGGCGTGGCCGGGTGGATCATAGAACATCTGATCATTGACTTTACTAAAAAGAGGAGTAAATTTTCTCATGTGTTCATGATTGGACGTTGTTTTACAACTTGGAGCAAGGCGCCTGCCAAAATTAGGCTCCTATCCTCCCAGGGACATTGGTAGTTAGGGACATTGTCTCTCTTGATAATTCTATTTTAAAGGAATAGCTCCAGTTCCTTGGGAAAGACATTCCTAATCCTTTCAAAAGCAAGAAGCTTTTTAAAAAATTTACAGGTCAAAGGGACAGAGAAAGGATTTACAATTACAAATTTTCTAAAGTGAATGTTCTACGAAAAGAGAGATCCAAAGTCTAGAGTCTGACCTAAAGGGAAGAGGCCTTTCTAAAGTTTACTCAAACTGAGGGGAATCCTAAAACCATATTGATCTTTCTGCAGACCAAGTCCTCATTGTAGGCGGAAAAGAATGAGATTAAGGGTGAGGGTGGAGCTGCTGAAATTAAACAGCAAGAAGTGCAGACCATCAGCTGAACCTGGAATATTGGAAGTAAGGCTCAAATAGGTATAAATAAGTCTATAATGACGGGGCAGGTAGTGGAGAGAATTCAAGCCTATGGCTTTCAATTTTCGCAATGCAGTAAGAAGTCAGAGAAATAGAATAATCTGAGAGTGTGAGTGGGGTAGGGGGAGAGTAGAAGATGAAATTAATCAAATTATGCCCCTTTAAAATATAAAAACCATTCACAGAAAAATACAATATGTTTCAAAAGAAGGCATTTCCCATGCCCCCAGCAGCATTTATAAACGGTCCCATTGTGTTTCCGAGATGTCATTTTTTTCTTCTTCCACTTAAAAGGATGAGCCTGACACACAATTACATTTTTGCTCTTCTTACTAACGATGTTTTCTAGTTCATCTAATTTTTAAAGTTCTGTGTCAAACCTACTATAAAGATTTCTTGGCAGATTGTTTCTTCTGTGTATAGAATATGAAAAAGAGGCATTGAATTTTCTTACCAACTTTTCTGAACTTTGGTTATTATAGCGATGCTGGGTATGTTCATTGCTCTTCTCCTTTTCACAGTGCATTAACTTTAAAATAACATCTAAGTCCCTGTCTAGCTGTTTTCACATTTTATTTTCTTCTATTGCCAGCCAATGAATTGTTCAACTTTTCAGTCTCTCTTTTGGGATTCTACTTTCATTGACAATAAGAGTTATTAAGATCTGTATAGTTGATTTTTATCCTCACTTAGATCTGTTTATATCTCTTGGGTAACTTTTCTGTGCAAAACTCCAATTACTTTATTTCTGTACTGTCCTTTCTTCGTACCGAAATTTGATTTTGTTCATTCTTACCCACAGATAATGGATTTTTAGACTCCTTTCTATTTTCTTGTCATGGTTACTCACTGACTTTATTTGCCAAGTTTTTATGACCTCATATTAAAATATATTTGCAAGTTTGGAATACATATCTGGAGAGGATTTACTTTTCATTGTTCTCCCATCTTGGAAATTTCCATAACGACTATACTTTGGATAATGCTTTTATTAACAATTTATTCATATATAAAACTGCATTTGATAAGTATGTTTAGGATGTTATAATCTTATTTATAAACAAATAACAATTAGAAGTTTTTAATTTGCTTTCTTTTAATTACAATTGTTTTACATGCAGAAGAGATTGGATCAGGTCATTGTCAAGATCCTTTTACAACTTAGAACATTCTGTATGTTATAAAAATGTTTCTAAACCTCTTCTCGATATTTAAATTGAGCCTCTTTTTTTCTGAGTCAGGGCCATAAAAGAGAGTAAGCAATTTCCAACCACCTGTGATCTGAAGATTCCTTCAGGCTCAAATATGCCCCCACATTGACCTGCCTTGATACCCTCTCTCCTCATAACTGGTATGAAATTCTAATTATGACTGGGATTCTTTGAATAATAAAATTTAACTTTATCTCTCAGAGACTACAGGAGCTATATAAGTAAAGCTCCTAGGCCAAGAGTAAAATGTCCCAGATAATCATGCCTTCCAAAGGGTAATCAAGACAGATGGGGAGAAACAGGTAGAAGATACCACAGGGACTGAACTACTAAAAGGGGCCAACAGGGGCAACTTCAAAAGTAAGTCTAAATGTACCCCTGCTCTTAAAATATAGTAAGAATCTTTATTATGATGTTGAGTCAATATTCTCTTATGAGTAACTTATCAACACAATACTATAAGGCATGGGAACAGATTGTCTCTTTCTGGAGATTAAATTATTTTCTGGTAAGAAGAAAAGACAAGTATATTTAGCCCTTCTATTTAAAAAACACTTGAACAGGCTAATGAAGGGTACTTTTAAATGTGCTAAGTTCTCGTTAGAACTGCTACCCAAACTTTAATAAGAGGAATTATACTTCAGTGAAGAAGAAACAAGGCTATTGCATTTCTCTTAGCAAACAAAGACAGCACATTTTTTAAAAAGCCGTTTTTTTGTGTGTGATCAATAGCAGTAAAATTTATACCAAAAAAAAAAAAATCCTTCTGAAAATTGAAAGCTGTCAGTTGTCTTCCTGTATAGATTAACATTTCAACCTAAGAACATGTCAGAGATTCCGGACAAAGAGGCAGGACCTGAAAGAAGAGGAAAATGCATTTAAACTGTAGAAACAGCTATCTTTGAATAAGGGTTTTTTACTTTTTTGTTTTGTTTGGTTGGTTCTAGATCTTATAGGTTATTGTAGTAGGTAGGTTATTGCAGAAGGTAGGTTATTGCAGTAGATAAAACAATTTTTGGCCTAACAGTGTTAATTAATCAAAGATTTAGATCACTAAAATCAATATTGAGTACTTAAGACATCAGGCGTAAAATATTTATTATTTGAATCTGATCTTAAACAATGGAAAGTATTTATTATGCCTCAAGTTTAAGATTTATAATTTAAATGAATAATAATATCAAGTACTCAGATATTTAGATTTCCATAGAACTTTCAATATTCCCTCAGTACATTTATGTGCTATATAAAAGACACTGTTCTTTGACATAAAAATTGGCTGAAGGCACAAACTTATGGTTAAACTTAAAAAAAATAAATTTCTTATTTTTATATTAAAAAATATATATTCTAGTTGTTTCTTCTCCCATTCCAATGGGCCATCTTATGCCTACCCCTAGGTCCAGCCACCATTCTAAGCATATGAGATAATAAAAGTCATTATTTTAAACAACTAGTGTGTGGGAAGTAATAATCTAGTGGCAATTTTACTACATATGCAATAGTCAAGTAAAGGTCTGAAAGCATTTCAGATGGTAGTTCCTATCTAATACTCTTTTCAGATGCTAGTTACTATGCAAACACTTGTGTGTACATTGCTCTTTTACTTATAAAGATGGCACTGTTTGCTTGAGTGTCATCCACAAATTGTGATATGGCTTGAAAGACTTCTTTCCTTTTCTGTGAAATACATGTGTTTACCATAGTGCTCATCTTACCTAGAGGTGATATTCTAAATTCAGTGCACAAGATGAAAAACATACCTGGACAAAATTTCCCTTAAACATAGCTTATAATGTAACTAAACAGGGAATGATATACTATGTCAATCATCGTACTCTCTCAGTATTGAATGGATTTATTTAAACTAGTTGGCATGTTTTTAGGAGAAATGCTGTTTAAAAAATGTGTGTATCTTTGAACTTGAGGAGCACAGTAAAAGCAGAAAGACAGAGAGGATCTGCCTAGGACAGACCCAAGAAAACACAGTGTCTTAACTCCCAAGTCGCATTCATTTGTGACTATACATTCCTCAAAAAACCCACACTGTTGAAAAGCATTTTTTTCTCTTTCTCTATCTTTCCTTCTCTCCACTTCCAAATATGAATATATTTGTGTAATTTGGATTTTTACAAATTTCACCGTGCTGGACTTCAGTGTATCCTAACAGTTATGAGTTCTAATATAAAACATTTTAAAAATCAGCTTTAGCCATGTATCCTCTCCCTCTCCTATGTGACACACTACCGTGGCTCAGAAAAGAGTCGTGTGTCTTGCCTGTGAAATGTCTAGTGGCTTGCTCGGCTGCCGTGTTGTGCTGCACCCTTGCCTGTGCCGAACCTTTTGAGGCTGTGCTGCCGTGAGATTTCATTCTGTCTTCTTTTGCCTCTCTCACTTCATCTTGTCAAGCAGCTGCCACTGACAAATCCTGCTGTCATCCTAGAGAATTCTTCGCTGGCAGGACTAAATAGCTTGCCAACAGTGAGCCAAACAGTCTGCACTGCATATCTCGGCATTTACAGGGAGAACTAATAACTGCTCTGTCTTTCCTCTCCTTTTCCAAAGGGTCCTGTCTTAAGCCTCTGCATGTCATGCCAATATGCACTTAAAATAATGCATTGCACGACCGTCACCCCCACCCTGATCACATAAACGAAGAATGGATTTAAGTGGTATTGTGTCCTAAAAGATTGAAATATAAAGCTTTTAAATTGCCAGTGTGAATAAAGCATCAAGTGAAGACAAAGTCATTTCATACTTCAATTTCACTTTTCCATTTTCCATTTCTCTAAATAGCACCATTCCCCAGATATCCCAGTATCAGGACAGGCACTATTATAGTCAGTCGCAACTGGACTTGACCCATTTAGATTGCCACTTCCAGACAAGCTAATATTCTCAGCCTAGACCCAGAACAATTGATGATTCCAGAGAATGAAATTTTCTGTGGCATGAAGGCTGCTTGATATTGCTCTTCATGGAATACTAGGCTGACATCTGTTCCCAGAACACATAAAGAAGATTTTCATGGGCATTCTTTCTTTCTCTTGGCAGGAGAAGATATCTCACAACTGAGGGAGCAAACACTTAAAAAAATGTCTGATCATAGAGATTACATTCAAAATGCAATCTGAAACCATAACTAAAACAGTTACATCTCTGGTTACCCCTGTTTTTCTCATTTTTAATATAATATTGGTCTTAAAAAATAATTGTTAGAGAATTACTGACACATTGCTAGGTAATTTAAGAATAAAAAAATAGATCAAAAGGTTAGCACTTTGAGGTTGGAACAAGTACACACACAGTAAATTTCAATGCATATAAATTAAAAATTTTCTCATATATGAAGGTGAGTCTCCTCCACTTTCACAAAATAAAGTCTGTTCCTTTTATTATATTCTGCATTTGATAAATTAAAATTTTGCTGTTGTTATTCAATGGTCTGTGTCATACAAATCATTATATACAAGTATAATACAGAGAAGTATGTATGGACAAATGTAATAGTAATTGGAGAATTTCACCTGTATATCTGATCCAATATATCTGATCCCTAACACTCTTTCAGAAGGATGATTTCATAAAAGCAACTGATATGAGGCTACTTTTGTCATAAGAAAAAGAAATAACTAGTCCAGATAATGGATGTTTGTTCTAAACATAAGCATAGAGCACTAAGACAGCTGGATCCCTCTAAAATTTCAAGGCCAGGAGTCATAATGCAGCCAATCCAGGAAGACAAGTGCTGAAGGGAATGTATGGATTAAAGGCTGGTGTAATAATCTTAGCAGAGAAGAAAGTTAGGGTTTTCATTCTGATTCTACATCACTAAGTAGATTAAGCTGCATTCCGATTGTCTTTTTCTTTCCCACTAAAAGTAACTTTCTCCCCTTACCTCCTGTTCCTTAACAGCATCAATTTGTACATGATCCATTATAGAATTTTTAGGCTCAACTAACTCTCATGATGTTTCAATTGACCATCAAATCCATACATGTTTTAAGCTATACTCCTAAGAAAGAAAATCTGATTACTCCAACTTATCAGGGTAATTAGATCATTGGTTGCTATACAACCTACGTGCTAGTTATCCTTGAAACAAGTGCTCCTGGTCGGTCTAATTAGCTGTGGCCGTGGCACTCATGCTCATATGCTGGAGTAGGGTCTGTACAAGATTTTTTCCTTAGGAAGAGATTTCAAGACCTTTCACCACAGCAATTAACCACCCCTGTCGCCAGCTGCATAACTAAATTGAGGATGATGAATTGATCATTCAATATATGATTAAGGTACAATAGAAACACAAAACTTACTGACCAGAAAGTAGGTGAAAACCAAAAAATCTGTGATATAATTTTGGCTGGAGCTTGATATGTTACGAAGAGAAACTTGAGAGCATCAAGTAGGAACTAGAACATAGGATCATCCTTTCCACGAAGTGGTCTTAACTTCGTTAATAAGAACTCTTTTTATGATTTCCTCCAATATGTTTAAACTGTCTATATTTTTAAGGTAGAACAAGTGATTTTTACACTTTCTAAACTACTCCAGAGATGTAAAGATGGCAAGTTTTCAAATTCATTTTATAAACTTGCATATTCTTCATATCAAACCTAAAAGATAGCACACAAAGTAATAAATTATGACAGAGCAAGCTTATATATATATATACACACACACATAAAATAAATTTAAATAAAATGGTAACCAAAACAATTTTGACTATATATTATGAAATTAATACAGCCTGAACAAGAGGATTTGTGGCAGAAATGCAAAAATTAATCCATATAAATGAGTACTTAATAGGTCAGAGGAAGAAACATGACTGACATCTAAATAAGTAAGCAAAGGGCATTCAGTAAAATTCAACACCTGTTCTTCCTTTTATCAAAGTAAATAAAATAAAATCAAAACACAGAAAATGACCCTTTTAATGAATAGTAGCAGAAAGGCCTTTATTAATTTATTTAATAGATACATAATATCTGTCTCAATTCAATAACTAGCATCAATTTAATTCTCAACCATTAGCAGTATGTCTGATAATATTAGGAATACAATAGGGAAGCACATTATCATACACTTTGTCTATATGTTTTCTAGAAATTTAGCCAAAATAAGACAAGACATAGCAATAAGAGGCATAAAAGTTGGAAAGAAGTATTTATCACACTTTGCAGACAATATAATGATCTTAGGTAAACCCATGGCCTGCATAGACAGAAACTATTAAAATTAGTAAAAGAGATCAATAAGGAGAAAAGAGACAAATATACAAAAAAATGACAGCAATCATGATGCCACTTAGAAATAAAAAAAAATTAAGATAATATAATAAAATAAAAATATTCTGTTCAGAATAGCAAGAAAAACTATCTTAAGACATCTGGAACTACATTGCTCAGTATGGTAGCTTCTTCTCACATGCATCTGTTGTATATTTGAAAGTCGTTTGTCCAAACTAAAATGGGAAGTCAGTGTAAACGACACACTACATTTTGAAGATTTAGTACAAAAAACAGGTAAAATATCTCATTAATAAATTTTATATTGATTATATATTGAATGGTATTATTTTGGCTATGTTGGATTAAATGTAATATATTGTTAAAGTTGATTTCACCTGGTTTTACTTTTTTCACTTTGGAAGTAGAAAATTTAAATTTGCATATGTGGTTTATATTTGTGTGTAGCCTCAAATTTCTACTGGACAGTGCTGATCTAGAGCTAAGCAAATAGAAAAGCATAAGGCTTTCTGGAATAATAGAAAACATTACTGAAGGACATAAACTAGCATTAAAATAGTAGAGACAAATCCTATTCATGAATGGTATTTTATACTATAAGATAATAAATAGATCAATTTATACAGTAAATACAATTTCAGTTTTGTATCAAAATGTCAAGTGGACTTCACCAAGCAATTCTAATATTTAATAGTTAATGTAAAACATAATATGTGAAAATTGACAGGAAAAATTTAAATAAAATACATTGGAAATTTTGCATAAGCGGATAATAAAATATGTAATGACTGTATAATGCTTGAAAATTAGCTATAATTGTACAAAAATAAACAGATTGATTAGAGGAATAGAATGAAAACACAGAAATAGACTTAAGTACATAGATATGTGTAAAAATATAGTGTATCACCATAGTGACATCAAATAAGTGAAAAAATGTCAAATGATTTCATTTAGCTGAAATAATTGATTTAAGTATTTGGTGCAGGTAAAAAGTTAAGCTAAGGCCTAATTATATACCATAACAGATGTCTAATCAATTCCAGTTAATTGAATAATTACACAAAATATCATAATACTTAAACACAAACATTTATCTGAAATTATGAAGAATAATAAAACATTTTAAGTAAATGATGAATGCTCTATAAGTAACATTTCATGTAGCAAACATGACTACCATTTGTGATGGAAACTCTCTTTATATCACTTTTACAAAAAATGAAAATGAGATTCAGCAAGATTAAGTAACTTGCCCAAAGTCACTCAGCAATTAATTGGTAGTGCTGGGACTAAACTCAGATGTGTGTGACTCCATACCCTAAAATCTCAATACCTACATCACCATAAGGAAAAGAATAAATATGTTTTCATAAAATACAAACATAATCAGTATAAAAATTTAAAGCAAATAATTTGGAAAATCTTGGCAAAAAGTTCTTATAAATCAATAATGAGTCTAAATTTTCAAAAAGACAACTAAAAATGAAAAGAAAATGCAAAAAATCATTACTAATACGAAGGGGGGAAAGAGAGTCTACATCATGATCAATCTAAGAAACGCAAATGAAAATGACATATCAGTATTTCATTTAGCAATTGGCTAAAGAGGGAGGATAAATTGATGGCGTCTTGCACTGTGGGTACAACAAAATCTGTTTCAGATTAAAAACCAAGCCAGCAAGCTAGAAAAGATGCATTTATTGAAGAGACTTTGAGGGACCCATTGTGCACAGATAATGTTCTCTGCTTCCAGAAGCTTGAGAGCTCTTTATCTGAGAGCTGGATGAAAGCTTGGACAATAACATTTGACTATTTTTGCTAATCTTAATCTAATCACATAAAGTGATTACATTTGTAAAAAGAAAAAAAAAACATGCAGTCATTTATAGAATATGATCTCAAAATAACTGGGGAATAGATTATTATATGTGTAAGGTAAGTTTTTTTTCTCTAGTATCACCAGGCGAAGTGGGGGAAGGGTTGTCTGCATCTGGGACATTACTTAGCTAGGATGCATTCTTAGCCATTTTATCATTTATTTATATTCTCTCATGTTCACATTTGTTTCTCCAGTCAACTGAGATTGTTTTAAATGGTAAGTTGTATAAAAAGACTGATTCGAAGATTCATATTTTTAAACCAATTTGTAATCAACAAATAATCAACAAATAATCTTTAAATTACAAATTGTCTTAAAACAATGCAGAAAACTTACCCAAATAAATGAGCATATTAATGTTCGGCTTTTTGTGAAAAATGCCCCAATCATAGTTTCTGAACACCAAGTTAATCCATTACTTTTTTCACATTGAAAAAGAAGATTACATGTCAAAAGATAAAATGAAATATAGAAAATGAAATACCTGTACACCTGAGTCGGATATGAGTTTGGTGATAAAGGGTCAGATGTCAGCTTATTTAATAGATATTTTCCTAAAGTGGAACTGCCTAAAAAAATACAAAACAAAGCTAAATATTTTTACTTTATTATTTATTTTAATGGTCGATTCCCAAGATAGTGATCACATACCCTTGAGTCAGAGAAGGAAATAAGATCGCTACAGTATAAATTAAGTTTGAGAGATGGTGACAATTTGAGTTGTTTAAGCTAGTACTTTATTTTGCCTGTGAAACATATTATAGCATATAGGTAGTGAAATAAATAATATTATCAGGCATCTTGCTTCATTGAAAAATCTCTCATGGTTGTTTCCCTAAGATTGCTGGTCAGACACACCCCAAATTAGCCCTGTAAAAACACATTCAACTTGCCCTTAAGAAAATAGATCATACTTATCCCCACCTCCAGTCCCCTGCTAAAATCCATCAAAGTCCTCAAACAACCTTAAAAACTGTCACTAGTACCATAGGTGGCCCCCACTGGGTGTCTGGGGACTTGAATGCATTCTTTGCTGCTGAGGGCACTTCAGTTTGTGAAGCAAGGAGATGTATTATTTGCAACATGAAATGGAACTCTAAAAGACTTGCCACAGGAATGGAAAACATAAATAATAACCTTTTATCCAATGCAAGTACATAAATGAAAGACACAAAAACAATATTTAAGTATTTTATTTGTGACATACACATTCTATATATAATTGTATTAGTCAATTCTTGTAAAAGACTGCAAACGACCCGACACTTTTATGTTAGCAAGGCAGTCTTATTGCTAAAGGGGAAAATAATTTTTCTCTTGATGATTTTTGAAAAATAAATGTTCTATTTCACAATACTGGATATATCATTTCCTTAGAGTGATGCTACGTATATGTTCTTCCCAGATAATATATGGCAGATATATTAATAAATGTGAGTGAGAACAGAGAGAGTCCATTTATGTTTTGGAAGTGAACGATGCAAACAATAATTCAAAGAAAACAAATGGGTAACCAAGGTTTCTGCTCCTCAACTCTTCATATTCCTGATTTGAGGGATTTTTGTGTATGAACGTTTATCATTTAAATACATCACTCTTCTATGTAAGTGCAATTTTCTCTTCCACAGAGGCTAATGTGGATTAGTAGATGAACTGCAGAGATAAACTGGCTAAAGACAGTGAGCAAATTCTGCTAAATTGGAGAGTCAGTGTGGAATTTGCTGATGCTGCCATAATTAAAGTCAGATCAGAATAAGATACATATTCTAATGATGTGCACTTGAAGAAACCATGCATCTCTTCACAGAAAAGAAGTTGTGTGTGCCTTTATTACTTATATTCACGGTGCATGATTTTCAGAAATTTTCTCTCACCTTCCACCACTGTCAATATATTTGATGTGTGCATCCATATATTCTTAGTCAGTGACCTTGGTGATCAGTGGGGTACCTTTATGGAGAACTCATTGCCACTGTGTGTGTGTCAAAAACAACCATGAAAGTCTTACCCCCTCTTTAGTGTACTTGGTGTGCAATTTTACTTTTGTATCTTTTAAAGTTATTTCACCTAAATATTATAATAATGTAATACTGAGGAGACTAAATGTACAAATTCACAGACCATATAAAACAATCGAACTCTAACTGTGCTCCCTAAACCAACCACAAATGATAGCCCTATTCTAACTAACCTGCCTCTAGCTTCCCACACTGACAATCTCCAATCAGAACATACCTGAAGTTGTCACTTCTCTTTCTGCTATAAACTTATCCCTCCTCTCTGCCTGTTTTGAGTTATTGGCAAATACTAGTGATGGTGGCTGACTCTGAGTAAATAGTCTGTCCTTATTCTCATTTTGGTAATTGTTTTTTCTACAACACATACCCTAGACTATCAGTGCTCACTTTACTACTGGAAATAGAGTCATTGTTGTCTTTAAATCTATCGCATTAAGTTGACAATTCAAAAAACCTACAATTTAGAATCTCATCCTTAAAATTTTGTTCTTCTAGAACCACTCTTGGTCCCCAAATCAGTGTTCTATACTAATTAGGATTTGCCAGGAAAATAGAACCAATAGTGTATGTGGGTGGTAGGGGCAGAAAGAAAGGGAAAAGAAGAGAGAGTGAAGGGAGGTAAGGGGGTTGAAGAGAGAGAGAGATTGGGATTTTAAGGAATTGGCTCACATCATTGTGGAGGCTGACAAGTCCAAGATCTGCAGTAGTTGGTAAACTGGAGACACAAGAGATCTGATGGTATATTTCCAGTCCAAAGGCAGTTAGGTTTGAGACCCAGAAATACCCAATGTTTTAGTTGGAGTCTAAAGGCAGGGGAAAAAAAAGTCCCCACTCAAAGCTAGGTAGGTAGAGTTTCCTTTTACTCAGCCTTTTGTTCCATTCAGACCATCAACTGACTAAATGAATCCCACTCATATTAGGGAGGACAATCTGTTTTATTAATCTATTAATTCAAATGTTATTTTCATCCAGAAACACCTTAACAGAAACACACATAAGAATGGTTGACCAGATATCAGGGCATCCTGTGATCCAATCAAGTAGATACATAAAATCAACCATTACAGCGTTATTCCAAGAGGAATATGCCACAGAATTGTGGATGCAGGTTTTTAAGATAAACAAATATAAGGAAAAAATGAGTAAATAGGAAGTCTTTAAAAGTTGAGGTTTTTTGTGTAGTATACCTACAGCAATGTTTATGAAATTTAATGAGTTACTGTTTCACGAGGATATGTCTTTATGGGAGAAGTCTTGGTGAAAAACCAAATAATATTTTGTGACACATTTTTTGGTAGGAGGCAATAAAACTGTATACTTTTCTAAATATAAACAGAAGTAGTAGTATCCATAAAATAACTAAATAATTTTTCATTATTTATCACATCTCTACAGAAATGATAGAGATAAATATCTCTATAGAGATATTTATCATATCTTTACAGATAAAATGCAATTCAGCAATAACGAGAATTTTGGTGTTTTAAATACTAATTCTTACAGAGAAATTTGTTAAGACATGGTCATTTTCAAAGGTGTTACTAGAAGGGGAAGGTGGCTTAATAAATTTAGTAAATCCTGAGTTAAATACCAAAAAAAGTTATCTTTAAGCAAAATTCTGAATCTTTAGTATTTGTATGAGTTTTGTGTCTCTTCAAGAGGGAGAAATAAAATACACTTTTCTCCACTGTACTGGAGCACAATATTCTTTTTGTCCTGTACTATTTCATAGATTAGTGTTCTGTAAAACACACTTTGGAAAATGCTTCTCTTAAGTATTTTAAGTTTGATATGTTTCTAATTTTCTTTTCATTTCAAGGGAGTTAAAATATCTCTTTATATCATGCAACTGTTATAATGACATCTTATATAAGTATAGCACTAATTAGTTTCAAAGTGCTTTCACCAATATTATCACATTTTAGCTTTACAAGATTTTTTTTAAAGCAGGTATAATGATGCTCATCATATGAACAAGAATTTAGAACAGAGATAATTTAAGAGATTTGCCTAAATTCACGTAGCTAGTTAGTAATAGAACTTGGGTTAGCATTTCTTCTTAAAGATACCTAGACAAAAGGTCTTTTTTTCTTAATTATACTCTTTCTACAACATTGATTCATTAATGTCTATTAATACATTACTTGAATATGAGGTTGATTAGTCATTTCTGAAGTCTAGTCAGGAAAATGACTTTCAGCTTTCTAAAACTGACTTTCAATCCTAGTTCTTCTGTCACTGTGTGACCCTGATCGAGTTTCTTGAGCATTTTGGACCTCCGATTCCTTATTATTAATAGCAAAATGGGAATTAAAAACAGTTCCACAATCCCTTTTCTAAAAGCCTCAGGGCCAGCTGTATTTCTCCGTTTAGACTGTATTATACTGTGGTATAACTCACTCCACGTTCTATCCATTACCTCACAGCCACAGCAATACCCATGAAAAAGACAATATTTTTTCGGCTAAATTTATAAATACTCATACTAAATGGGTTTGGTTAAAGACTATTATCAACCTCAAGTCAATTCAGCTCAGATTTTTTCCACCAAATAAGTTTCATTATCAAATGAATAAAAGTAGCTTTCAGTTTTCAGAGGTTCTTGGATATCAGAACTGCAATAACAGATATGAGTACCTACTTGATAGTATTGTTGTGAAAATACAAAGAGATGTACATGTTAGAGTCCACAGATCAGTGCCTGGAACACAGTGCAGTGTAAGCACAGTAAATGTCAGCTATTGACATCATTATTATGATTATTAAGAAAAATTACATTCTTCATATTCTTTCCTATTATATTCATTAAAAAATGCACCCATCTAACATTTCTACGTTATGAAATTTTAGAATGACCAAAAGTACATAATGTTATCTTTTCTGAACTATCCTGGGACTACCAGATATACATTTTTTGTAATGAACCTAGTATTAATGTGTGACAAAGGTAAATAGAAATCGTAATGAATACAAGTCTCAAGCAAATGAAAATCTTCAAGATTTTGACAAAAGACTTAACCTCAAAAGGAAGTCATGTGATATCTTTTGCTCTTTCCTCATTGTAAGCAACCAGTGTGCCCTCTTATTTATCATCTGTGCATCTAAGTGCAGGGTCTGGCGCAGGGACGAGCCAAACACCTATTTATTGCATGAACACATTGATGAAGAATAAACTTTCAGTATCTGTGCAAAGATTACAGGTGATTGTATTTACAGATATTAGTCCTTGCTGCTCTTATAGAATTGAGTCCTCGAATCATAAATCCCTGTTAGGGCAGTATAACGCACGTCTGCTCCTTCAATATGTGAGCTTTAAAAGCTTTTATTACTGATGTTCGTTTATAGATAATGTTCTAGAAATCATGAAAGGGGAAGTGTAATTTACTGTGCCTGTGTGTCAGCTAACTAGAACAATAATGACCCTGTGGTTCAACCAGGTACGAATGTGACTCAACATATGTGAAAAAAAATAATAATTTGACAATATGCGTAAGCAAATATAATTTCAAAATAGTTATTAAAGAAAATCATGTTTACTTCTTAAGAATAAAATTTTAATTTCCAAAGCAGAGAAAAAACATTAGAAATGGTGATTATCCTTGTTATTGAAAATATATTGTATGTATAACAATAATATGCTTATATATTAAAATGGTGCATATAATTAGTTTAAAAAGAGTTTTTTCTCTGAAACTGATAAATATTCACCATATACTATCTATAGTATTAATTTTTCTTATCAATTTAAAAAAGTTCTGGGCATATTAAGAAAATTAACTTCTTGTTACATTTATTACAATTTGTTTTCTGTATGCTGATTATCTTTCTATTTGTGGTGGGTTTGTATGATGCAAGGATGCTTTTTCCTTCTTAAATAACCAAATGCATATGCACATGCTTTCATGAGTTTTTCTACTTTAAATTTAGAAAATTCTTCTCAATCATTGATTTGAGGGCAGTTGATACACAGTATGTCACATTTATAATTATATCCTGGTTCTCAGATTGCAGGCTCCTCTACGTTGTCTTTCAGAAAGTTTTTCCTAGTCCAGAGATTCTCCTTCCCCAGGCAGTGCCAAGAATTCCAGAACAGACACAGTGGTGTATTGTGAGTCCTTGGTTAGGTTCACATTCCCAGTTTTCCTGCTGGGGAAACAGAAAATGGTCTCACACCTACCAAGATCCTGAACATCTGCAGTCATTCCTAGTAGTGTCTGCTATTGTTACTATTCCTCTGAAAATTCTAAGGTCCATGGGTCATTAGATGCACACACACAAAAAAAAACTGGACTGTTTTACCTAGAATTCCAGAGGGTTAGTCTCACCACATAGCACTTGGAATCTGTACTAATAAAGTTTTTGCTAGTATGCAATCTTAAATTCCCAGAGCACTGGAGATTACAAACAGGGCAAAAGTCACTAGGAGCCTAAACCTCCATGACCTGCCACTCATCCCACCTTACTCCAGCAGACTTTCCCTCCACTCTGTATATTTTCTCTCAAGGCATCTATAATTTCTCCCCATGTTCTGACTTTCTCTGAGCTCCTAACAGTTTATTAGACATGTCTGAACATATTTCATATAAACACAAAGAGTTCAAATTCATTATAGTTGGTGTCTTGGGGCTCATGGAAATTTAAAAAAAAATGTGGTGGCCCATAATATTATCTAAAGTTTGTAAATGGTTGATATTTGTTAAGATGCATCTCTGTTGCAAGTACATAGTGGACTAGAAGTGAAGAATGTATTCCTAACTTCAAAAGCAGAATAGGTCACATCTTTCCTCAACCCAGATATGCTATTACACATAGATCACATATAATTGCTTGGGTGCAAAGAGGAAAATCAGCTACAAGGCCCTATGTTACTAAAACAGTAAGAGGGAGTCTGGTTTAGAGAACACTTAAAGCTAAAGGCCACATCCCAGCAAAAGTGGAGAAATAAGGATGAAGCTCTAGAAGTCATTCCAGGACCTAGGCCAGGTGAAGGCCTGCATCTTTCCCATTTATACTGCCAACTATTTTAACAGGATTTTAATGTAGTTGCACGTTTTCAACTATCCTCAAGACACTGTGCTCATAATTTTCTTGGTATTATATTAAAGCTTAGACTTCATCTCTGGGCTCATCAGAGATGAAGCAGAGAGATATTACCTGCACTCCTCTTTTGCTAAACAATCAAGTAGACTGTTCAGATTTAACAATTATAATATTCAAGTTTTCACAGCACTCACCTTAGGAAGGATCTGATTTCCAATCAGAATGGTGGTGATTCCAGTTGTGGTGTGACTTGCCTGTCATAGAGTCCTTCAGTATTGCCTATGCCTCATTTACACACTTAGAGTAAGGCTGCTATAATGTGGCCTCTAACCCAGGGTGGACATCTGGATTTAGTTGGGTTTTTCACAACACCCTGCAACACTAGTCAGGGTTCTCCAGAGAAACAGAACCAATAGCGTGTATATAGATATATAGAGAGAGACTTAAAGGGATTGGCTCGTGCAGTTATAGAGACTGAGAAGTCCAATGATCTGCCATTTGCAAGCTAGAGAACAGGAGAGCTGGTGATGTAAACCCAATGGCCTGAGAACCAGGGGTGCCAATGATGTAACTCTTTGAGTTCAAAGGCCAGAGAACCAGAAGTACCAATGTCCGAGGGCAGGAGATGGGACCAGTTCAAACAAAGAGCAAATTAGGCCTTTTCATTCTATTCGGTCCCTCAACAGATTGGATATTGTCCACCAATATTGGTGAGGGCGGATTTTCTTTATTCAGTCTACTGATTGAAATGTTAATATCTTCTGGAAACACCCTCACAGACATAACTAAAAATAATGTTTTATCAGCTATCTGGGTATTCCTTGGCCCAGTTAGGTTGACACATAAAATTAACCATCACACTTACCTTCCTGGCAAGTATGTAGAGTTCAGCAATGAGCATGGGACCCAAGTAGAGTCAAAGAGCAACCTCCCTGCATTTTTGTGTCTGGAAACAGAGTGACACACAGTCGTGTGAGGTTCTTACAGTGATTAATATTAAGAAAACAGCAGTTGTAGTATCTATATTCCATGTACCCAGGAGAAGTAAAGGAAGGAGAGATAAGGAAAGCCAATACGAAACCTTGTGCAGAGCAAAAATCCAGAGAGATTAAGTTAATTTTTTCCTGAGACATGGGCTCCAAATGTTTCGTAGTTCTTGAGCCATCCCTGCCATTTTGGACAATTAATTTTTTGGATTCCATGACCTATGAAAACTTTAACTGTCTTTCCAAGTAACATTTTGTTTTGTTTTATTTTAATTTAAGCTAGTTTGAGATATTTTTCTGGCCCTTGCTGGAGACAAAAAGGTAAGTCTTATCTAAGATAAGTCAATAGCTTTGTATATAAAGCTATTGTATTACAACTATTTATAAAATGGAAAAAAACAAAAGAACAGAAATAGAATGTCCAAAAATGGAAACATATTTAAGAAAGTCATGGTAAAACTATATAAAAAAAAAATATCGTGCAGCCATTAGAAAAAATGTTCTTAAAGATCGGTAAATAATCATTGTTTATATAAGAAACTAATAAATGAAAAACCAAAATGCAAAATTGTTGAATCAATATCAACTACATTTATTTGTCAATACATGGATTAATGTTTAGAAGAAAAAATAAGCAAATGTCAAGAGCAGTGGCCTGTGGGTGGTGGGATCTCAGATGACATGCTGTTTGCACTCTTCTCTACTTACCAGGTAGGCATATATTTTCATATGTAGAGAAATTATAAAATATTATCAAAATTATATTTATTACTGTATAAAGATAATATTTAGTTTAATATCTAAGCAAATTATGAGAAATTTCAAGTTAATAGACTCAAATTACTAAAGCATTTTATGGCAAGAAAGCCAGAGAATGAATGAGAGAGAGTTAGTATTCTAAGTAACCTTTATTGTTTGTGCATATTTACACAAACAAACCACAGAGGTGTCTCTTCCAATCAAGTATATTCTTAAGTGACTTGTTCTTTAAACAAATATTAAGGAAATATGATAATTAATTGAATTGTGTTAAATTTTTCCTTCAATTAAGAAATAAAGCCCACGTGGGTAAGATAATTCTTATGCTGAAAAGGTATGTAATTCCAATTTTGTGTATAAGCACTGTGTATCGTATTGGACCCTTTATCTTTTGCAATTGGCTTCTGAAAAAAAATACATCATTTGGCTTGTTAAAAGCTTAGTTTAAATAGTTTCACTGATTTTTTTTTTTTTTTTTTTTTTGAGATTAGAAGCCTGCTCCCTAGAAAGCTGATGGCAAAGGCTAACAATTTCTGGAAGTAGAGGAATCAAAAAATAAATAAAACAAATAAGCAAAAAGATATAAAGACCATGGATACTAATACATGGACATTTTTCCTAGTTAAAGACTCTTTTTATTGTCTCAATAGTGTATGCAGTAGTGATTGTGTATACAATTATGGCTAATGTTGTCATAACACATAGAAATCAAACATAGTAAATAAATGACCACATATGACTAGAAGGATTCCCTTAAACATAAAATAATTGAATTTTATTTTATAAAACCTCAATAGACATGAAGCCATATAATTCATTTGAATATCACAGAATGAGAAATTGTATCACTTGGCTCTTGAAAATTTTTAACTATCTCCAAAATGGTCATAATTACTTTACTATCAAAAACTCATGTGTATTCATTTTTCCTAAAACTGCAGAATATTTAAATAATACTGTTTATCAAATTTAAGGCAGAAATTTTTATTTTAAAAAAATTCTAGATTTTTTTAAAAATTGAGTTTTTCTTCTCTTTCCACATAGTGATTTTCACCCTTGGAGATTCCAAAATCTATGTGTAACATCTTAACACTCGTTTACATTTTATTTATTTCCTTTAATGTCTGTTCCACTTAACTCCTTTAAACCTTTTATCTTATCCTCAAAAAACTGTTTCCTAATTTGTTTTGTTTGATTTCAGTCCGCAGTACAAAAATTCTGTTCTTTTGCATCGTATTGCTTTATTCTGTCTCTGTATTTCTTTTACTTTCAAACATCAAACTATCAAACTACAGCTTCCTTTTACTTCTAAAGTTACAATCATTTTCTCTAAAATTAAGATCAAATAAAATCAACCTTCTCATCGCCAAATTTAATTCAACATGTATTATTTTTAGTACTTGTTTATAAACCATCAACTGTCAAAGATATAATAATCTGTAAATACACTGTATTCCTTCCAGAAGTATACACTCAAACTTCTTGTATATAAGTGTAAGTTTTCTAATTCAGTGCATCCACCCCACTAAACATTCTGATATTGTTCCTTGTTAATCTGATGTATTCTGCTGAATCTCTTATTTTATGCTCATACTATTATAATTCTTTAAAAATAATTTTGCTTTGATTCTGATCTTTTGACTTTACTTCAATCTAACAAGCACTTCACTTCCAAGCTCACATAAATAAACAATTAAATCAGAGTAATGCCTAATAGTGAGTCTAATGAAGAAGAAGAAGAAGAAAGAGGAGGAGGAGGAAGAGAACAAGAAGAGGAAAGGGAAGAAGGGAAAAGGAAGGAAAAGGAAGGGAAGGGAAGGGAAGAAAAGGGAAGGGAAGAGCAGGGGAGGGGAGAGGAGGGGAGGGGAAAGGGGAAGGGGAAGGGGAATGGGAAGAAAGGAAAGGAAAGAAAGAAATCAAAGAACAGGAGAAAAAAGTTGGTTGCAAATCCATGAGTTTCTAAATCTATTAAAAAGAAACTAATTGTGGCATGTGAGTTTATTCTAAGCTTTTTGTACATGTAAGCCTTATACTTGTGCCTCTGCTTTGTCATATTTACAAATTCTCGCAGAACAAAAATATAAATCTTCTAAGGCTATCCAATAACCACTTCATAGGCAAGTTTTAAGATTTTCTTAAAATTCTCTGTCTCTGAAATTTCAACCACCAGCTCTTCAAAATCATTTTTAACTTGTAATTATTTGCTAATTTTTTATGAAAAACAATGCCATATATAAAAATATACTTAAAATATATCAATAAATTTTCACTCCTTTTCAATTTTTTTGCTCTTTAATATACTAACCGAATTGATGAATATTTATTGAGACTCTTATTGATAGATAAATATACCATATGTTAGGCATACCAACATTCTGCCTATATGAAGTTCACATGCATAGATATATTAGAAAATTTTAGCATATAATGATGTGCTACATTACGATAGCAGGACACATGATGATATGTGTTAATTTTATATGACATATTTTCCCAGGACTACCGCAGTCAACTTCCAAGTGGTGTCTCTACTTCCCTTTCACATTTCTACAACCCACTTGCCACAAAAGATCCAGAGTATAATTTTGAAAATTTTAAATCAGTTGATTTCACCCTACCCATCCCCTTTCTTCATCAATCTGATCATGGATGAAATTGGAGGACATTATGTTAAGTGAAATAAGCCAGGCACAGAAAGAGAAATATCACATGTTCTCATTCATATGTGGAAGCTAAAAGAAAACTGATGGAGATAAAGAGTAGAAGGATGGTTACCAGAGGCTGAGAAGGATACTGGGCAGAGGGAGATATAGAGGGAACAATTAATAGGTACAAAGAAAGAGTTAGATGTAAAGAATAAGACCTAGTGTTTGGTAGCATAATAGTACAATGATAGTTAACAATAATTTATTGTCTACCTCAAATAACTAGAAGAGTAGAATTGAAACATTCCTAACACAAAGGAGTGATAATTGTATTAGAGAGAATCCAGAGTTAAATTTGATAAGAGCATAAATTGCAAATTGTATGATGATGGGTCTTGTGATTTCTAAGATAACTAAAGCAAAATAATATAAGCCCTGTGCATACTAAGAATTTTTAGTTGTATTTTATTTGCAAGATGCGTCTCGTAAAATACTGTACAAGAATGTTTATTGTAGATGGAGCACTCTAATGGCAATAACAAGGATGGTTTCCTAAGTTTTTATCTTAAGGAACTAGATAGAAAATCAGTGCCATTCATGAAGACAGACTGTTCACACATGAGTGGAAAGAGTCCTGTGTTAGACATGTGTTTCAAATTCATATAGGAGTATTAATATAGTTGTCCAGTAGGCAAAGGAATGCACAAGCCTTAAAATCTGAGCTGGAGGGAGAGGTTAGAGGTTGTGATACTAGTAGAGCTGTTCACAAATATTTCATCTTTTTCCACATGGGATCACATTCCCCTGATACCTTGTTGTAAGGCAAGGCCTTACAGTGGCAGTAAAATGTGAGAAATACTGATGCATGTTATTTTTACAGAGATGCGTTAAGAGCCAACCTGTAATTCACCACTTCCTTTGAGTGACCATAAAGACAGCTGACCCCAGCTGATCTGTGAGAATAAATCTTTACTGGGTTAAGCCTTTGAGATATTAGGGCTTGCTTATTACTTAAGAAAGCCTAGTCTCTTATTGGTAAAGAAATTATCAGTTGTCTACTTATACATGGTAATTAAAATCATAACTGCAGATGAAATTTCTGGGGAGTGTGTAAAAAGGGAAGTATGCCAGGAACTGAGACTTTTGACACAGCATCACTTGAAGGATAGATCGATTGATAAATGTCCTCAAAGGTCACTAGGTAGTAGTATAAAGAAACTTAAAAAGAGAGCAGTGTCACAGGAACAAAGGGAGAAAGGACTTTCAAGAAAGAAGTAGAAAACAGAGTTAAACACAAACTAATCAAATAAATTGAGAACTGAAAAGTGAATCTTGAGTTCAGGATTATCAGACCATAGTAAGAGATGTTTTTTAAGGATTGTTTGAAGGCACAGTATAGTAGGTTTAGAATTGGCCAGGAGGTAAAAAATACATTTAAGAAGATTGGCTGTGAAGAGTAAGGTCTTATATTTTCCATAAGAAAAAAGAATAATGAAAATAATGGAAACAGTTTGATCATCAGAATTTCATTTCATACTGTAATTATAATAATAGCCACAAACAGTGCATGCCAAAACATCAATATCATAATCTCAGTGCCTTAAACAGTGGGGAAAAAATATATACAATCAAACAGTGAAATAAACACTGATATAAGTGACTTTAGAACAAAGTAGAATTTTTACATAAACTATAACTACATATATATCCCATCAAAAATACAGCAAACAGGATAAAAAGACTTGCCTATTTGTATGACCAAATTGTGCATATATATATACACACACTGGTATATATATGTGTGTATAGGCATACATTGTATACATGTGTATTTATATGCCATATATGCTCATGTACATTCATATATTATAACTATATTGATACTAAGTAGAATAACAATTTTGTAAAATATATTTTATGAATCAAATACCTCTACATTTTCAGAATGCATTAGTCTATTAATTTAGGTTGAAAAAAATATGTGCTCAAAGTTATTCAATATTTTTCTAAGAGATGTTTTGTCTTATAATTGGAATTTACTCAGAGGTAGGTTCTTATGCACATTATTCATAAATAAAATGAATTATCATTTATCTAAATATGATATTGCAATCTCTGTTAGACAGCTAAAGTTTTTTAATAGTGTATATCTTGAAGATATATATATATATATTTATATTCTCAGCTGAATTAGTTACCCTTAATCAACTATATTTTTCACAGTACAGACTCCTAATAACTCTTATCTATTTTTGGAAAAAATAAATTCAAGAAAAGAAGCAAAGATTAAATACCTATGACTTAATAATCCTTTGAGATGATAAATTTGTAGAAATAAATGGGTAGGTAATATTCTGAGTCACAAGAGATATTTTGTCGTCTTGATGTGCATTAGATACCATCCTGAATATCAATAATGCTTAGAAGTTGTTTGAGTTGATGTTAAGCTTAAAATGTAAATTTATGCAGCAATTAGAGAATCATTTGTGTAGAAATGCAGCAAATTTGAGATAATATAACATCGCTACAAGCTTTCAGACAGGGTGAGAACCTTACAGACTCATTATAAGCTGTCAGATGAAGTGTTGTGTTGTTATGGACATTCTATTTTAATGCTGATGGTATGAGAAACTATTTATTATCCTTGCTAAGTATATCAAGATTCATCGTTTCTTAATCAGATTCCCTTCTGGTTATAATTAAAATCTGGTCTTTCCAAACAGTATGCTGCAATGTATTGTCATACAAATTAGTAGTTCATAAATTTAAGCTATAAAAGAAAGTATGTGATTGTTTTTTGCCGCTTTACACAGTTACCTAAATGCCATTCCACTCTTAAACATGTCAGATCTCTACTATTTGTATATGCCAACCAAGTGATCAAAAGTGTATATGTTAATATGAAATCTAAATACGGATGTTCTATAAGATGTTGGAAGGTTTTCTCTAGCATTAATGCTGTGGTTATACACATAAAACTCAAATACAGAAAAAAATCTCGGCCAAAAACATTCTCCAAAACAGTGCTACTTAAAGTGTTGCCTGAAGGCCAGTGGAGGACACAAACTAATACAGTCCATGACAAGATCAATAAACTATTTGAGAGTGTTTAGAAACTTTTATTGTAATATGGCATTGCTGAGACATCCAAGAACATCATCTTTTCATTGCTGTTGTTGATTCATTTTTATTTTGTTTTTTAAAGTCTTGGTCCCTCAGTGGATTGGAGGGGGGGGACGGTAATTTGAGAAGCGCAGGGTGTTGCTTACTTTTGAGTGTTTAGGCAAATGTTAGACAAATTATTACGTTGAGCATTTTTTCATATGTTTATCAGTCATTAGTCTTGTCTCCTTTGGAAAAGTTTTTTTTTTTTTCTTTTTTTTGAGACATAGTCTCACTCTGTTGCCCAGGCTAGAGTGAGTGCCGTGGCATCAGCCTAGCTCACAGCAACCTCAATCTCCTGGGCTCACGCGATCCTCCTGCCTCAGCCTCCCAAGTAACTGGGACTACAGGCATGCACCATGCCCGGCTAATTTATTTTTTCTATATAGATTAGTTGGCCAATTAATTTCTTTCTATTTATAGTAGAGACGGGGTCTCGCTCTTGCTCAGGCTAGTTTCGAACTCCTGACCTCAAGCAATCCGCCCACCTCGGCCTCCCAGAGTGCTAGGATTACAGGCGTGAGCCACTGCACCCGGCCTGGAAAAGTTTCTGTTCATGTCTTTTGCCCACTTTTTAATGGGTTTGTTTAATTTTTTCTTGCTGATTTTCCTGACTTCTCTATAGATTCTACTTATCACCCTTTTATCGGATACGTAACATGCGAATATTTTCTTCCATTCTGTAGGTTGTCTGTTTGCTCTCATGATAGTTTCTTGGCTGTGCAGAAGTTTTTAATTCAATCAGGTCCCATTTACTTATTTTTGTTGTTGCTGGTATTAAATGATCAACACTTATATGCACATATAGTAGTAACATCCACTGTGGGGCAGGTGGGAGGCAGGAGGACGGAATGGCTATATTCACACCTAATTGGTGTGGTTCACACCTTTGGGGACGAACATCCTTGTAGCTCTGACTTGGGTGGGGCAAAGCCAATATATGTAACCAAAACATTTGTGCCCCGTAATATTCTGAAATTTAAAAAAATCATGTAACATTGAACTAAACTCTTTTCATGCAGTGAGTCTAATAAAATACTTGAATTTTTTTTAGCTATGACTCCATACTGATTAGTACCCTGACTAGAACTTGTTCATAGTTTTAGGGCCATGTCTCCAAGCAGTTGGTGGTGTCTGGGATCACTTCACAAAAATCAGTCTAACTGATGTTTATTAATGAACTTGTTAAAGTTTAGCTACAGAGAAATGCTTCACGTATATAGACGTTTCTCCAACTTCCTCCATAACACAGAGGATCATAAAGTTGTGGGTTTGCTCAGAAAATATCCACATTAAAACACAGAAAAATCCCCTCAGCCACTCAGATGTGACCGTCAGTCCCTTTACCATTATTCCAAAATGAAGCCCCTTACCAAAAACTCTATATTTTTGAATGGGCCTATTCATTTTGACTTTACACCAAATAAGTTTTTTTTGTTTTTCCAGAAAATAATCATTTGACAAATGGAATTGATGTGGGAGGGTGATATAGTTTGGATATAACGAAAATGGCCAAGAATCCCAGGCCTGCTCCCTTTTGTAAATCTTTTAATCTTATATGGTTCAAATTCTAGCATTCATCATGTTCTGTCTGTCCTATTTTGCGTTATTTGCTTGTTTGTTTGTTTTGCTTTGTTTTGTCTAACCCTTGTCTGTTTTGGGCTATCCCTTGATTCTATCAGGGTTTTCATTTGATATTTGATATTTCTATTGATAGAAAATCAAACAATCTTGAAGGGAAAAGTTAGACAATTTTTTTTTGTCCCCTCCACATCTCACGTTGAAATTTGGTCCCCATTGTTGTATGTGGAACCTGGTGGAGGTGTGGGGTCATGGGGGCAGATCCCTGATGAATGGCTGGGTGCTATTCTGTTGAAAACAGCTTTGCATTGCACCCTCTCCTCTCTTGCTTCCTTTGTCTCACCATGTAGTGCTGCTCCTCTTCCACCCCCGCCATGAGTGGAGGCTTCCTGAGGCCCTCACCAGAAGCAGATGCCAGCGCCATGTTTCTTGTATAGCTTGCAGAACTAAACATCTTTTCTTATGTATTTCCCAGCCTCAGATATTCCTTTACAGCAATACAAATGGATTAAAAGAGGAATTTAAGTGATAAAGCATGAAAATGATGAACCATGTAAGATAGTGAGGATATTTAATAGAGAAAGAGTAACAGTATATGTGTTTGCGCATTAATTGCAAAGATCTGAAACTAATAATGCTTAATATGTTGCATTGTCACAACATGTGGAATGAAAAATGCTCAGAAGAGGAAAAGGCTGCAGGTGACAAGGCCATGAAAATAGGCAGTGAAACATCACCAGGGTTTTAAGTGATATTTGGAAAACAATGAAATTACAAACATCCTCAGGAAGACTCTGTTCTCAAAGTGAACTTGGAGAAATTACACATCCAAAGACAGATTTCTAAGAGGAGGAAGAGTTCTGATTGACCAGAACATTATGTCAGCCCAGTGATCCTTAAAGCAGCACTATATTATGCAATTTGAGCAGAAATATAAGTATGCATTGCCAATATTAGATTGGAAGTCTCTGATTGATTTTATATTTACATTGAAGAATTGCTAAATTCTTAAACGAAAATGGCCAAGAATCCCAGGCCTGCTCCCTTTTGTAAATCTTTTAATCTTATATGGTTCAAATTCTAGCATTCATCATGTTCTGTCTGTCCTATTTTGCGTTATTTGCTTGTTTGTTTGTTTTGCTTTGTTTTGTCTAACCCTTGTCTGTTTTGGGCTATCCCTTGATTCTATCAGGGTTTTCATTTGATATTTGATATTTCTATTGATAGAAAATCAAACAATCTTGAAGGGAAAAGTTAGACAATTTTTTTTCATCTTTTATGAAAAATATGTTCATGTCCACTGATACATCACTGCTAGAATTGCAAACCATTGTAAATCTCTTAGAAAGAAATTGTATGATAAAAACAAATAAGAAAGTCATTCTCTTTTATAATGGATTCTGAGTCTATGTATTTATCCTAAAGAAATAACTTGAAATTATACGGGGAAAAAACAACTTTGGATTCAAATATATTTACTGAAGACAAACAAATGGACAATATCCCTAATTTGTAACTGTAGAAACATGAAGTCCATGTATTTGACTGAATAGTATACAGACATTAAAATACTATGTATAATTATTTTCATAACATAGTAAACTATTAGCGTTACATAAAAAAATACTATTATATATACTTGTGATCACAACCATATAAAAACAACAAATGACAAGAAAGAAATACAAGAAAATCTTAACTGTAGGTGCCTCCTCTGTATGATTATGAGTATATTGGCATTTCTCTTACATTTGTGTATTTTCCACATTTTGTAAACTACACTTGTATTATAACATAATACAAACATAAAGCTACATTGTATTTTGCAAATAATAATAAAAAGAGTGTCCTTCACTGAACCCAGGGTAGGGTGCATGGGGAGAATATGAGAACTGCTGTTAATGATGAGTAATTACTGGTGCAAGTCTGAGCTTCCCATGGCACCTGAGATACCCATCATAAAGATCATTCCTCTCCACTACTCTCTTCTTTCATCCTTTCTTCATTAATACTCTTCAAATTTGATTCCTCTAAGATTATTTTTTTCCTGCTAGCTTTACTTCTTGCCTTCCTCTATTTCTGGCTTTCTGGAGGTCTCTTTAGTCATTATGCCATTGTACTAATTAAACTCAAGGCTGAAAACTTTGCTGGCTCTTAAATTAGCTTCTGAATCCTCTCTAGGTACTGTGTCTTGCATGACCCTGAAATAATGACTTTCTGTTTGCATTCTAAGCATTTGCTTGAATTTGGATTTTAACATTATATACTTTTAATCTCTGTCTACATAATCATTACTTTATCTTCACTATCATTTTTTGAGCAGTATTCTTTTTTCCAGCTCTATTGATGTATACTTGACAAATAAAAATTATATATATTAAGATGTACAGGAGGCCGGGCGCGGTGGCTCACGCCTGTAATCCTAGCACTCTGGGAGGCCGAGGCGGGCGGATTGCTCAAGGTCAGGAGTTCAAAACCAGCCTGAGCGAGACCCCGTCTCTACTATAAAAAAATAGAAAGAAATTAATTGGCCAACTAATATATATATATATAAAAAATTAGCCGGGCATGGTGGCACATGCCTGTAGTCCCAGCTACTTGGGAGGCTGAGGCAGCAGGATTGCTCAAGCCCAGGAGTTTGAGGTTGCTGTGAGCTAGGCTGACGCCACGGCACTCACTCTAGCCTGGGCAATAAAGTGAAACTCTGTCTCAAAAAAANAAAAAAAAAAAAAAAAAAAAAAAAAAAAAAAAAAAAAAAAAAAAAAAAAAAAAAAAAAAAAAAGATGTACAGGAAAATAAGCAAGAAAAATCAAACAACCCTATCAAAAAATGGGCAAAGGACATGAACAGAAACTTCTCAAAAGAAGACAGAATAATGGCCAACAAACATATGAAAAAATGCTCAACATCTCTAATCATCAGGGAAATGCAAATCAACACCACAATGAGATATCGCTAAACTCCAGTGAGAATAGCCTTTATCAAAAAGTCCCCAAACAATAAATGTTGGTGTAGATGCAGAGAAATAGGAACACTCCTACACTGCTGGTGAGACTGCAAACTCTCTGTTTGCAGTTTGCAGTCTCACCAGCAGTGTAGGAGTGTTCAACCTCTGTGGAAAGCAATATGGAGATACCTTAAAGTGATACAAGTAGATCTACCATTTGATCCAGCAATTCCATTACTGGGCATCTACCCAAAAGATCAAACGACACTCTACAAATGGGACACCTGTACTTGAATGTTTATAGCAGCACAGTTCACATTGCAAAGATGTGAAAACAAGCCAGGTGCCCATCAATACATGAGCGGATTAATAAAATATGGTATATGTATACCATGAAGTACTATTCAGCTTTAAGAAACAATGGTGATGTAGCACCTCTCGTATTTTCCTGGATAGAGCTGGAACCCATTCTACTAAGTGAAGTCTCTCAAGAATGGAAAAACAAGCACCACATGTACTTACCGCAAATTGGTATTAACAGATCAACACCTCAGTGGTCATATAGGAATAACATTTATCAGGTGTCGGGCAGGTGGGAGGGGGGGAGAAGGGGATGGATATATACAAACACAATGAGTGAGATGTGCAACGTTTGCGGGATGGTCACGCTTGAGACTCTGACTTGAGGTGAGGGGGCATGGACAATATCCGTAACCTTAACACTTGTACCCCCATAATATGCTAAAATAAAAAAAAATAAAAAAATAAAAGAAATAAATTGCTTAGTACATAAAAAAAGATGTACAATGTGATGCTTAATATACATTATATGTATATATATACATATATTAAGATGTACAATGTGTATGTTTGATATACATATACATTGTGAAATAATTACTACTATCAATCTAATTAACATATTTATCATATGTTATATATCATATTAATTTGTGTGTGTATGTGTGGTGAGAACACATAAGATCAACTTTCTTTTAGCAATTTTCAAGTACACAATATATTATTATTAACTATAGTTACCATGCTGTATGTTAGATCTCCAGAATGCATTCCCCCATATAAGAGAACCATTTTATCCTTTGGTCAAGAATTCCTTATATTATTAGTCTTTGAATTTTCTCTTGATATAGAATAAAAATTAATGCAAACACCTTATAAAATATAATTAAATATAGAATTATTCCTCTTTCAGATGTAAATATTTTAGTGTTTACTTTTTAACTTCAAGAAATGTAACATGTAATATCATAGGAAAGCAGAAATAGTACTAGGTTGCTTTGTGGCTAAAAATATTAAAATAATAAAAATGGACTGTAACCTTAACAATCAAATGATAGGGTCTTTTCTTTGTTGTTAGATCTATTGATCTACCCATTGTGCTACTTTTCTTCCAAGAAGTTGGGAGAGAAAGAACATTTGTATAGCTATTTTGGAGATTAATAAAGCATAGCTTGTTATTTGTAATAAGGGTCCTTCTTGGCTCCCAGATATATCTCAATAGCTTGTACAATTCAGGAATCATGAGTAATGCCAGTAGAATATTTAGCAAAAGTCATATTTAGGACACATTATATTTTTCTTTTTTCTGACAACATAAATGAGATTATTCTAAGCAATTAAATATTTGCACAAAAAGAAGACAAGAAATCATTGGATGAGAGAGTTAAAGATTATGATAGCTAAAACCTGCAATGGTGATATATACTAAGTATTCTCTTGGCTTTAATTTGCTCGGGTGTTTTTATCAGGTAAAGGCATCTAAAATACTTACTAAATTCAAGATTTAGCAAGATGTACAAACAGTAGAACTGTGAAACTCCATGATAATGAAAACTAAAAATGTCTATTATTAGTATATAATAAATAAAAGTAATGAAAAGAGATAAATGAAATATATTTATATTTCTTGATATTCAGATTGTGTGCTTTTAGTGTTTTTCTAATAAAGACTTGAAATAAATATAATCACTAAATAAAAGATGAAAAATCTGGAGTTAGTGACAAATATGTGTACTTATGACAAATTTCCATTCTGAACCATCCTCTGTGAAAATTTAAAAATTTATATTCTCAAAAGCTTGCAAAATCTATAGATATTAATGAAAGTAAGATCTCCATAAACATCTACTAGGATCCTGCCTTTGTAACTCAGATACAAAAGCAAAGTTTGGTTTGCTAGAAATGCAGTAGTCAGAGTAATTAGATATTTTTCTTTAACTCCAGAATACATTTCATCTTGAAATCTTCTCACTGAATTAGTATTTGAGCTTCTGCTGAATATAAATGATCTTTCTTTTTACAGTGTATCAATTTATTTTCATAACAACTGACTCTATCTGAACCTAAACCCACAAGGACTGGTGATGATTTCAAAGATGTTTTTCACAAAAGCTTTGTTAAAAGATGACATGTCCTCCTCAGTACACTTCAACTTTCCTAGTGATGAAAAATAACAATACAGAAAACAATTTGAGTGGTTTCATTGGTTTACTTATCTTACCAGTTACAAATGTAAATATTATTTGTGGACACAGCCTAAGCATTCTCTCCTATTTTGTAAGCATCTTAATCTCATCATGCTTATGCTTTTCTACATGTCTTAGAATAACTTGTTGAGACATAAAAAGAGGCAAGCATAAAGAATTCATCATTAAATGCTAACAAAATGAAAAGCTCAGCTCAATGAAAACTCCCATTTTGATGCGGAATTTTCTTTAGGTACACTCAAATATTTGTAAGCCTAATTAATAATTGTTACTTGATCTAATTAAAATTAGTATTTTATGAATGTACCAGTTATTTGGTTGGGTGAGACTATTCAAATTCTTGAAGTCCATCTCTAACTTTCTGCTTAGGGCTGGATGTGTCTCTTACTTTCTGCATTGTTTCAGTGTTTCTGCCAGGCAAGACATGGGTGAGTTATAGAGCAGTAATGCAGCTAACCAGTAAAATACTCCTCAGTCATAAGTGACAGAGCCAAAGACTATATTATGTGGAGACTGTGGTGAATTTAGTGCTTGGTATGATAGGTAAGCATCTCTTTTTACTTGTGTGGAACCCTGAAAGAAATCAGAGTGGTCCTTTTCAGGGACAAGGTTATAGAAAATTTGAACTGATTAGAAAGAAATTTTAATAAATTAATGCAACACCCTAAATCTTCAAACTTCCTAGTCTTATAGTAACATAACCTACATTCATCTGATGAAGGGTTGATAACTAGAATACATATAGAACTCAGGAAAGTCAGCAAGAAAAGAAATCAAAAAACCCTATCAAAAAGTGGGCAAAGGACATGAACAGGAACTTTTCAAAAAAAGATAGACTAATGGACTAATAGACTAATAAGAGACATATAGAAAAATGCTCAACAACTTTAATCATCAGAGAAATGCAAATCAAAACCACAATGAGATATCACTTATTATCAGTGAGCATGGCCTTTATAAAAAAGCATTTTTTTTCCAAAGAAGATGTACAAATGGCCAAAACGTGCATGAAAGGATGCTAAACTAATCATTGTAAAACTTAAAACCAAAATGATAATGAGATACAGCTTTACACTCATTAGTATGACTAATAATATATATCTTTTATATATATATGAGATTTATATAAATAAAAATAATGTGTTTTGGCGAGGATATGGAGAAATTAGAACTCTAGGTCACTGTTGGTGTAATGTAAAATGATTCCACCAATATGGTGGTTCCTAAGAAAACTAAAAATAGAATTACTATATGATCTACAAATTTCATCTCTAGGTCAAAAAGAGTTGAAAGCAGGGAATTGAACAGATATTTGTACAGCTGTGTTCATAAAAGCATTATTCCCTCAAGTATCCTTCAATAAGTGAATGGATAAACCAAATGTGGCATATATATATATAATGTGATAGTATTCATCTTTAAAAAGAAAGGAAATTCTTACATATGCTACAACATGGATGAACGTAGAGGACATTTTACTAAGTGAAATAAGCCAGTTAGTTATAAAAGGACAAATACTGTATGATTCTATTTATGTGAGGTACTTACAGTCAAACTCATAAAAACAGAAGTAAAATGGTGGTTTCCAGGAATTAGGGCAGGAGGCAATGGAAAGTTATTGTGCAATGGGTATAGAATTTCAGTTGCGCAAGATGAAAAGAGGCAGATAGATGATGGTGATGGTTGCACAGAAATGTGAATGTACTTAATGCCATTAAGTTGTATACTTAAAAATGTTTAGGATGGTAAATTTTGTATTATTTATTCCAATTAAAAACAAAAGAAATAAATTATCCATTAAAAAATGAATGAATTTTGAATGCATATTGATATGTGAAAGAAGTCAGTTATATATTCTGTGACCCTAACTATATGACATTCTAGAAAATATAAAGCATAGAGATGATAAAAAGATCCATGGTTGCCAGGAGACTGGGGGAGGGGAAGGTAGCTAAATAATTGAAGTACAGGAGATATTTTAGGGCAAGGAAATTATTTTGTGGGATTTTTACTATACCATAGGAATTTCTGCCCACGGGGAAGATTTCCCTTCACCACTGTTTTTAGGGCTTCCCCTTGGTGGGGCTGTAATGATGTGACTGTCCACTTCTAGCTAATGCCAACGTGCTATGAATATGCATTCATAAATCAGGTCTGAGTGTTTTCTTCTTCTTTAATTAATCATGGATAACTCCCCATGTGCCCAATGGGATGGGCTGAGGAAGAACCAGCAACGCAGAGGGAGCAGGTACGACAGGTGTCTGAGCCACCTAACAGTGCTGTTTACTCATTTCTTCTGATCCTCCTCAGTCCCAGTCTTTTACATACTATTTCTATTTTACAGAAGAATGCTGCTATGCACATTCAATTTTATGGTTGAGTAGACCAGATAATACTCAGTCCATAATGGGCAATTGGGGGTGCATAGTCACTTGCTACTGTGTTCCAGTAGCAAACCAAGAGCTGTTTTTCCATGAACAAAATTTATTGCCAGAATAGAATTTAGCCTTCCTGCAAATCCCTAGGAGTCTGGGTTATCATTCTAAGATTGAAGTTTGCTATACAGTATCTACCACAGATGCTTGGAACTTCCAGGTCATACTGCCCAAATACAAGAGTAGCTTATATTGCAGCCTATATCTCACGCAGACCCATTGGTTGCTCTGGGACATATAAAAGTCAGCAGCCTTATAGAATATCCAGAAACAGGCTAGCATCATATGGCAAGGTGGCCTTATGGACTATCTAGAAAATAGGCTAGAGTCATATGGCAAAGCAGCCCATCAAATATTGTACCTCTTTGTGTGTGTGTGTGTGTGTGTGTGTGTGTGTGTGTGTGTGTGAAACAGAGAGAGAGAGAGAGATTAATAATTCAAATGACATCAAATTACTAACCATTTTGGAAGGACATCTCAACACGCAGAAGATCACTGGACCCTTAGAAACTTCACAACTGTGCCATGGTTCTGGATTTTCATAGAGATTATATCTCAATTTCTTGCATAGAAATCTTACTAAAGCATCCAGAATGTTTGCTCTATCCCATTCATCACTCACAATTGAAATAATATCATAAATGTAATTAACCAGTATGCTGTTCTGTTGAATATAGAGATGAGCAAGATAGCACCTAACTAGATTAAGAAAGTGAGCCAAAATCTGACATAACCTGAGGGCAACAAAAATAAAGAAGACTTGTATCTGCTTGATTAAGGCAAAAACGCTCCTGCTTTTTTTTTTTTTTTTAATAATAGATATGGAGTAAAGTCAAAGCATTTAAGATACATATATCAGGAATCAAGGCCAATGTTGACTGGCTGTAGTAAAGATAACACATTTAGAATCACAAATATTGACATTACCACCTGTTTTGCAGATGGCCATCTTTTCATTATATCCTCACATGTCAGAGAAAGGAAAAGCTCTGGTCCCTTCATCCTTATGAGGACACAAATCCTTCATGGGTGCTCTACTCTCATGACCTAATCTAACCCAAATTACCTCCCAAAGGCCTCATCTCCAAATACCATCACCCTGGAGATTAGAATTTCAGCCTATAAATTTGGGGAAAACACAAACATTCAGTACATGGCAGGTATGTATGGGTTCATTTCTCTGTTTTCATTTGTTGAAATTTTCCATAATAAAATGATTAGAATTCACCACTAATAATTCCAGGAGTTCTTAGGTGGTATTCTGTAATCCAGCCCCCTCTGCTACTGTAATATTTGCTATTTGTTCTCCGAATTGCTCATGTTCTAAATGGCAACTAAGCTACTCATACTTGCCTAAGGGAAGACCATTGCCGACCCATGTGGATAGGCACACTAAGGCTGTTGATTTTTGGTGTCCTAATGTTGGAGGTGATTATGACTGACCTGAGGACTAAGGGCTATCCTCTAAAGGATCCTCGTACAACCTCCTGTTCTAAAGCCATTGGCACTAGTAATTGATTCCTAGTGCAATGAATGCCCACTTGACATTTTAGCCAAATAGCTTTCCTTTGAGTTTTACTTGTTCCCATATTGTAGTCAGCTCCCAAAGGACATCTCATGTCTCCCCTGTAGAACACATGAGGTGATGGAAACTAATGTAGGGGATTATCTGAGGGAGAAGTGCCAACCATATTGAGAATATGCCATTTACTCCTCTCTGATATTTACTCACTTCATTTAAATCAAATTTGTGCTCTTCTGACATGTTCTCCTCCTATAAAGCCAGTTCTCTTACTGGAAAATACATTTCCTTTAATTTCCACTTCTTCATTGACTAAAATTACACTTAACACCATTCTAGACACTATATAAGTTATTTAAAAACTCTGTTATATAATATTTAAAAGTAAGTAACATGTTTATGTCTGTAGTGCATTGTAATGTAAAAGACCATTACTCTGTATAGTACATGTATAAACAGTATTTAGTTAGACTTTATTACAAATCATCTGGAAAGTCTACAGGGAAGGACTGGGATAATTACTATAAATTACATTTCATAAGCTAGGGTTTTGCTAGGTTTAAAGTAATCACTCATTGATAGCTTGTACCTTTGGAAGGATCGCTAACTTATTCAAGCCACAAAGGTACTATTTACTGTTTTTATTACTCCCTAAAGCTAAACAGGTAATAAAAAATCAACAAACAAAGGCTTTATTTTCTACTCATCTGGTATAAATGGTATTACTTTTCATTCTTTGCCATTACCTCAGGCAAATATAGAATCCAAACATTATAATACTTAGTTCATTTTTTATGTTTGAATTTTTGAAATAAGTTTTTAATTTTGTATTGTTCAAACTGTCCAATGTAACTCAACATTTGTGCCCAAGTTTAGAGAACTTTTGAAAGGGATTTTTTTAAATAAATGAAAAAAAATTTAAGCTTTATTGAGGTATAATAAATAAACAAAATATTGCACATATTTAATGTCTACATTCGATGAGTTTAGACACATACATATACCTGTAATATCATCATCACAACTAATGTGCTAAATATATCCATCTTCTTCAAAAATTTGCTGTATCCTTTTGTAGTTTTCTGGGGAATTTTTAAAAATATTTGTGTGTATGTATGTATGTAATAACACTTACCTTTAGTTATATCCACTTAATGTATTTTAAAGTGCACAATACTGTATTTTTAACTACAGGTACTATGTTCACAGCAGATCTCTAGAACTTGTTCATCTTGCATACCATCCATTGAACAACAACTACACAGAGATAGTCAAAACAGATTTTCTTTCTCATTTGTGGCGGCTTCAAATTTCTGAGAGTACAGTTTCTCAAAGAACCACCTATGTAAAACTCAAACTTCTATTAAAATAATGTTATTTTTATCTGCTTTTCCTAATCATCTTTTCTTAGCATTACTTTTCTTATCTTTTATTACAAGTATATGGATCATGAAGATAGGACCCATATAATACTAAAACTTCATTTTCATAGGCTTCTATAAATAAGATACCAGAATCAAATAGAAATGTGAATTTTATTTTAACATTTAGAATAACACTGCCCAATGTTTCTAAGATGATGAAAATGATCTATATCTGTGCTACTGCAACTGAGGAACTGAATAGTTTTAATTTAACTGAAGCTACTTAACTTTAATAATTTAAATTTAAATAACTATATGGCTAGTGGCTACCATATTAGATAGTAAAACTATAAAACATAAAAGAACAAAATTTCAAATGCCAATAATAAAATTCCTATAAACCTAGCCCTGCTACAAACTTACCATTTGGCCTTATTATGAAAATTTCCTCTGAAGAAGAACAGTATTGGGCCAGAACTGGCCATCCTGAGAAATGATGATGGTCTCAATCTCACAACAACAACAGTGGCAGCCCACACCTTTTTACCTGTTTTCTATTCTCTTTAATAGTTTTGGGATCTCCACAAGAAAATGTACATGGTTTATAAGTACATAGCATACACTGCATTTCATATCTTCCATAGTTGCCCCCATATTTATTTATATTTCTATGGGAAGAGTAACTGAATAGTACTTAATGTCATTGCCTTGCCAAAGCCCAACCACAGTCTAAGCCACTGGGAGAACTCATAGACACCACTGTCATTGATTACAGCCAGAGATATCATATGGAGACTACACTACTATGCCCACTCAGAATCAAAGCCAAAGTACCCTACCCAACCAATATTACAGAAACACCTGCAAGCAAAAGTCTGTCTCTGTGAAAGCCAATCCATAAAATTGAAAGAAGTGACTGCTACATCAAATGAGCAGATAGCAACATAAGGGCACAAGCAACATGAAAATGCAAGAAAACATGACACCTACAAAGAAACATAATAATTGTTGATTAGCAGATCCCAAAGAAAAGGAAATCTATGAAAAGCCTTAAAACCAATTCAAAATAATGATCTTAAAGAAACTCAGTGAGATGCAGGAAAACACAGATAAATAATACAAAGAAATAAGAAAAACAACTCACAATCTGAAATAATAAATTTAACAAAGAGGTAGATACCATAAAAAAAGAATGAAACAAATCCTGAAACTGAAGAATCCAATGAATGAAATAAAGATAGTTGAGAAATTCAATAATAAAGTAGATCAAGTAGAAGAAAGAATTTCTGAACTTGAAGACAAGTCTTTTGAAATAACCCAGTCAGATAAAAGAAAAAGAATAAATAATTAAAAGTATGAATAAAGCCAGTGGCATATAAGACACCATAAAGCAAATAAATATTCAAATTTGGGAAGTTTCAGGAGAAGAAATAGGTAAAGTCATAGAAAAACTATTTAATGAATTGTTGGCGGAAAGCTTTCTAAATCTTGGTGAGAGATATAGAAATCCAGATACAGAAAGGTGAAAGATCTCTAAATAGATTCAATCCCAAAATGTCTTCTCTAAGGAAAATTATAGCCAGAAAGCCAAAAGTCAAAAACAAAGAGAGAATTCTAAGACAGCAAGAGAAAAGCATCAAGTCACATGTAAGGGAATCACCATCACACTAATAATGGATTTGTCCAGAGAAACTTTACAGTACAGGAGAAAATGGAATGATTTAAGTGCTGATAGAAGAAAACTGCCCATCAAAAATACTAGAAAAGCTATCTTTTATGAATAAAGGAGAAAGAAATCTTTCCTAGACAAAGAAAAAACAAGGAAATTCACAACCATTACATCAGCACTACAAAAAACTACTTACAGGAGTTCTATATATAGTAACAAAAAAACAATATTTACCATCATGAAAACACATTAAAGTATAAAACTTATTAGTGGAGAAAATATACAAATGAGAAAGAGAAAAAAATCAAATGTCATTACAGAAAACTACCAAATAGTAAAGGTAAATTATAAAAAAGGAAGAAAGAAAGAAAGTATATACAAAACAACAAAAAAAAATCAACAAAATTGAACAGTAATTCCTCACTCATCAATAACAACTTTGAATGTAAATTATTTAAACTCCCCAATTAAAAAATACAGACTAGCTGAATGGATAAAAAAGAAGAAAAATCCAACTATATGTTGCCTATGAAAAACTTACTTCACCTACAAAGATATACATAGACTAAAAATAAAGGGATTTAAAAAAATATTTCACACAAATGGAAGAAAAGAGTGCAGGAATAGCTATATCAATATCAGAAAAAAATAGACTTTCTGGCAAAAAACATAAAAAGAGACAAAGAAAGTTATTATATAATGATAAAAGGATCAATTCAGCAAAAGGATATGGCAATTATAAATATAAAGGCAGCCAATACCAAAGCACCCAGATATCTAAACCAAACATTATTAGACCTAAAGAGCTAGACCCCAATACAATAATAGTTGAAGCCTTCAACATCCCACTTTTAGCATTGTAGAGATCATCTACACAAAATATTAGCTAAGAAACATCAGACATAATCTGCACTATAGACGATCTCTACAGTGAAAACTATGGAACACTGATGAAAGAAATTGAAGAGGACACAAACAAATGGAAAAATATCCCATGATTATGGATTGGAAGAATTAAAATTGTTAAAATTACCATACTAATGAAAGCAGACTATAGATTTAAGACAATCCCTATCAAAATACCAATGACATTCTTCATAAAAATAGGAAAAACAATCCTAAAATTTGAATGGAACCACAAAAGACCCCTAATAGTTAAAGTAATCCTGACCAAAAAGGACAAAGCTGGAGGCAACACACTACCTGGCTTCAAAATATACTGCACAATTCACAATTGCAAAGATGTGGAAACAACCCAAGTATCCATCAATACATGAGTGGATTAAGGTATATGTATACCATGGAGTGCTACTCAGTAACAAAAAACAATTGGGATCTAGGACCTCTTTTTTCATCCTGGAAAGAGCTGGAGCCCATTCTACTAAGTGAAGTACCCCAGGAATGGAAAAACAAGCACAACATGAAGTCACCATCAAATTGGTATTAACTGATCAACATTTATGTGCACATACAGTAGTAGCATTCACTGGGTGTAGGCCAGGTAGGAGGGGGGAGGTGGAGATGGGTATATTCACAGCTAACGGGTGTGGTGCACACTATCTGTGGAATGGACGCTCTTGAAACTCTGACTCAGGTGGAGCAAAGGTAATATATATAACCTAAATATTTTTATCTCTGTAATATGCTGAAATGAAAAATATATATAATGGTAAAAAAAAAGAAAACAAAATATACTTCAAAGCTATAGTGACCATATCAGCATGGTAATGGCATAAAGACAGACAGATAGACCAATAAAATACAATAAAGAGCCCAGAAATAAATGACATATTTACAGTCAACTGACTTTTGACAAAGGCAACAACAACATATATTGCAGAAAGGACACCCTCTTCGTCTTCAATAAATGGTGTTCAAGAAACTGGATATGCATGTGCATAAGAGTGAAACTAGACCCCTGTCGCCACATACAAAAATCAACTAAAAATGAATTAAAAACTTAAACATAAGGCCAAAAATATAAAACTACTAGAAAAAACATGGAGAATGCTTCAGGATGTTGGTCTAGGCAAAGATTTTATGGCTAAGACCTCAAAAGCATAGGCAACAAATCAAAAATAAACAAATAGGATTATATTAAACTGAAGCTTCTGTACAGCAAAGAAAACAACACAATGAAAAGACAACCTTCATTAAGGTTGATAAGGGGAGAAAATAAGATATTTGTATATTTTCAGAACATGCAAAGAACTCAAACAACATCAAAAAAAAAAAAAAAAAACCACCAAATAATCCATTTAAAAGTGGGAGAAGGAACTGAATAGGCGTTTCTGAAAAGAAGTCATAAAAATGGTTAACATGTATATGAAAAAATGTTGAAAATTACTAATCATCAGTGAAATTAAAGCCACAATGAAATATCATTCCAGTTACAATGGTTAGTACCAAAAAGACCAAAAAATAACAAATGATGGCAAAGATGTAGACAAAAAGGAGCTTTCATATGCTGTTACTTTGAATGTAAATTAGTATAGCCATTATGGAAAACAATATGAAGGTTTTTCAGAAAACTAAAACTAGAACTACTATATGATCCACGAATCCCACTACTATTTATACAAAGGAAAGGAAAGCAGTATATCAATACCAGGGATACCTGCACCCTTGTATTTATTGCAACACTATTTAAAATAGCTAAGATATGGAGTTAACCTAAGTGCCTATCAACAGATTAATACATGAAGAAAACGTGGTATAGGTATGGGATACTATTCAGCCATAAAGCATAATGAAATTCTATCATTTGCAACATTATGGATGAGCCTGAAGGACATTATGTCAAGTGAAGTAAGTCAGGGACATTAAGATAAATGTGTCATTGTCACTTATGTGTGGGAGCAAAAAGAAGGGGGTGAGTTGAGAGCTCATGGAAGTAAAGAGTACAATTGTGGGTAGCAGAGCCTGGGACGGGTGGAGAGGAGGGGAAGATGCAAAATTACAGCTAGACAGCAAGAATGAGTTCTGGTGTTCAAAAGCTCTGTAGAGTGATTATGGTTAACTAAAACTGTAAATTTAATATATATTTTCAAGAACCTAAAAGAGAGAATTTGGAAGGTTGACAACACAAAGAATGATAAATGGTTGAGGTGATGGATATGCTAATTACCCTAATTTGCTCATTATATATTGTATATACTTATCAATGTATCGCTCTATATTATATAAATATGTACAATCATTACATGTCAACTAAAAATGAAAAAATACATGAATATACTGTTTCTTATTTGTAGAAATAATCAGCAGACTATGTAATATAACAAGACAGCCACAGAAGAATTAATTAGGGTGAAATTGATTTAGAAGAGGGTAAAAATCTATTTGTGATGATTCAGGTTTCAATTAAACTCAAGGGGAAAAGAGAAGGAAAAAAACAACTTTGATCCATTATTGTCTTGACATAATTATATAGACTTGTCTACTGAATGCTCAGTAAATTAGAATATTGTTGTTTAGTTGGGTTGTGTGTGTATGTGTGTATGTGTGTGTGTGTGTGTGTGTGGTTGTTCTTTTTTTCTTCTTTAATAGTAGAACAGTAAATCCTAACTGTTAACATGACTTTGGGGGTTTGCTGACTTCAGGCAACAACCTTTCATGAAAGATATCCTCCCCATAATTGTCATGAAATTCTACTGTTATTATCTCATATCCAAGCCAGCTATTGTTGACACAATACTGAGTTTTCAGGAATATCAAATATGTAAAACATATCTGAGATAAAAGGGAATTAGAAAGGTAATTGTGCTGTATAAATTGTAGCAATCAAGTGTATATATTTATTTTATAGCTGTTGGCATGTTTCTTAGACCTTTTAAATTTGATAGCTATTAACACACTGGAGGAGTTTAGGGATACTGAACATTTTTATATTTAAAAGTCCCCAAACATTTGCATCATAAACATAGTGCAATGCTATGGCTATAACCATAAAATTAATTTGATAATTAAATAGTCAAATTTAGTATAGTAACGTCAAGCACAAATTATAAATGTTCTCATTAGCCTTTAAATTGGTACTTTGTTAAGTTGCATGAAAAATCTTGGCAAACTAACATTGCAAGGTAAAGCCAAGAGGAACTTCTGACCTTTCCCTCTGAACAGTTCTGATGTGGCTATGTCGACATCCCCCTTTTATACCTACAAGTGCTTCAAGGGAAAAGAAAATTTGGGAGAAATAATTAGAGAACTACTGAAGTAGAGCAATTAGGTTTGCAGCTGCCAAGCATTTACAACCAGATTTTATTTTTCTCAGTAACTGTGTTTCTTAGATTGAAAAAAAAAGAATATTTGTCAGAAGAATATGTTTAAATTTATATAGCCAGTGTTTGACACTTGATTGTTCAAGTGTGAGTCTATTTTCCTTTTCATTGTTAAATATCTTGAATGTGCCAGAGATGCTGGCTGCCTCTTACTATCTCACCCTCGACCAAAGACTCCTTTCCCATCACCCTCCTCTGTACTGCTCAAAGATCATCACTTACCAACTCTAAGGGAATTATGTCAGCCTCCTTTCTCCCTAACCTATGTTTAAAACTTAGACACGTCTCCATCTCAAAACCTATCCACTTATGGTGTTTACAACGCTACACCATTCTGGGTCATTTTTTATATTTCTACCTAATATGACAAGAATAATAATTTGCAGGTGTGTAACTGTTCCACTATATTTACCTCAAATCCCTCCTTTCCTAAGGCTTTGTATGAGGGAAGACAAGGACAAATCTTGCCAGAAACAGGCTTTAGGTCAGCTTCAGGTTTCATAGCTGACATTTTTGGACTTCTTTAGCAAGACAGTAGTTATAAGAACCTGGCTATGTCAGGAAATAAAAAGGATTTCTTAGTGCATTTACTCTTGTTTAAGATAACAAGGACTAGGCCTGGTTGATGAGACCAGTTTTATGAGGTAGGTGGATACTAGCAGAAAGATATTGTGAGTGCATATTGTGGGAGGAATTGACACAAGGCAGAGCTAAACTTGGAGGCAGTATACCATAGTGGTTTGAATGAGGATGTAATCTCAGCCTCATTACTCATTAGACCCAAGATTTGAGTCAAATTATTCTGAAACCCAGTTTTCTACTTATCAACCCAGTTACTATCCAATAATATTAATAATAATAATGTCTACCTTAAATGCTAAATCAATTAAAAATAAAGTACTTAAAATCATGCCTGGTACACAGTAAATGCTCTGGTAGGGTGTGTCAAATGCATTTATGTCTACATTTTTTTCATTTTCTGGGCCTCATTCCTAGAGAAGGGAGATTTATTAGATAAGGTGCTTCCCACTTAATTCCCCCTTCTCTGGAGAATGTATTCAGAGGCTGTTCCCACACCAATCGGAATCTGCAGGCTTCACAGTAATTTTGGCAGCACAGAGTGGTTATCTGAGGGAGGGACTGAGGTTAGTTTACTCTCTTGAGATGTTCTTGGCCACAGGCATGGCACCTGGAGGGTCGTATATATGGTCATCCCTCAATATCCTTGAGGGTTGGATCCAGGCCCCTTGCCAATACCAAAATCTGTGGATGCTCAAGTCCTTTATATAAAATGGCTAGTATTTGCATATAAACTACACACATCTTCTGTATACTATACAGAAGCATATAAACTACACACATCTTCCTATATACTACAAATCATCTTTAGATTACTTTTAACACCTAATGCAATGTAAATGCTGTGTAAATAGTTGTTATATTGATATTTCTTTGGTTGGTTGAATCCACAGATTCAGAACCTAAAGATACAGAGGGATAATTGTACACTGAAAGGAGGAGGCATAGAAATGAGCTGAGATACTGGCTGGGAAACTGGTTCAGGGACAGTCACAACCTTGAGGGTAAAGTGCTTCCCATCCAGGCTCACAATCCAACACTACAGGGTCTACAAAACCAGCAAGAGTCAAAGAGAGGCAGTAAAGAAAGATGACTGACTGGGTCTTGACCCTTCCACGAGAGAGAACAGGTCACAAGTTACATTGACGAAGCAGAGTGCTCTGTCCTAGAGGCTGTTAGATGCACATGGGGATGTTAGTGCTGGAGGGAAAAGAAGAGGATTAAGCGACACATGCGTTACTGAATACTAAATGCTGAGCAGTCCAGCCCTATTTCCACATTACATTCTCAGCATCCCGAATATGGAGTCCTCTAGGCAGGAATTAAAAGAACACTTTTGGAGGGAATATAACCAGACCAAGGTTAAAGACCTAATATACTGACATTGGTTATTACCACCAGCACCATAACAAAAAGCCTGGTCAGAATACTCTATAAGATGATATTGAAAGGACCACACATACACACACATATATATCCATGAGTTCCACTCAACTTTTTCAAACTCTTAAACTTGAGAAGACAACAAAGTATGATCAAACTTAAGCAAACCTATAACATGTAAATTATAGATTCTCAAACACAAAATAATTCGTAATTAGAGGAAAAAGGCATTATTTTCAAAACGAAGAACATTCGTGCATTAACATTATCAGTGAGATGAAAGATGATAATTTATCCCTGCTATAGGATGGGGTGCTATAAATAAAGAAACATTAAGAGAACAAGGAAAAACTTTTGCAATTTAAAATTATCATAATAGAATTTAAAGTGCTGATAGGAGGTTAAGAAAATAAGTTGAGAAAATTTCCCAGAAATAAAAGCAAAAATATAAAGTAGAAGAAAAGAGAGAAGTAGAATACTCCAAGGAGTTCTAGAAAGACAGAAAAGAAAAAAATCAATGTAGGACTTTATCAGAGAAAAAAATTAAGAAACTTTTATAGAACTGAAAAAGAGTTGCCAAATTGAGTGCCTAGCATGATAAATGGAAATATAAGTTTTCTGAAAAATAGGTGTAGAGAGGAGAGGCCACAAGTTTAAGAGATTAAACAAAAACACTGAGGATGTGTTCCACCAGAACTAGAACACAAACCAAAAAAGAGGATGTGGACTAGAGAAAGAGGAGAGCCATAAAAAGGATATCACAAGGGATTTCCCAGGAAGAAGGAAAAAGTAGGGTCAAAACTGACAGATGCGTCGTATCAGTGACACACAGGGTAAAGGACCCAAATTACAATGCTGTGACTCAAGAAACAGATCTGATGAGGACTATTCTCACCAAGGTCTCCATTATCATTGTATGTACCACCTTTTTTTTTTTTTGGATGGACTATTTATTAAATTGATTTTTTTTTTTTTAACATTTTGGTTCCATTTTATATCTTTGCCTTTCCCTAGCAAGGATTACCAGGGATTTGGGGGTGGGAGGGGCAGACCCACATCTGAGGGATGTGGTGAACAGTGTGGAGGGGAAGGGCATCCCTATGTACCATATTTTTAACCTGAGAACAAAATGCCGTAGTAAGCTTGGCTTGAATGCATACCTTCACTTGGCTTACCTAACCTTGTGTTGATGAAGTTCCTCCTTTCTTCTTTATATTCTGCTGCTTAGGTCAGTTGATGATTCTCAGTTCTCCCACACCCAAGTCTGCTTTGACCTGTACTTAAGCAAGAGGTAGGCCATTGGAGCTAAAAAGCAGGAACCCCATATTACTTCTGGGATTTAGGTACCTGGCCCATATTGTGGGCCTGTCAGATGTCCCAATTTTGCTGAGCCTTGTTTCTCAGGACCTATTCATGCCCTTACCCACTGACTCCTGCAGAAGCCGTTCTCTTACACTCTCAAAGGAGATGAAGTCAGATTATTATTCAGAGACTCTGTTCAGCTTATCTTCTCTTGGACCCTTCTTTTAACAGTTGTGATATTATTATTCCTTTCTTCAACTAGGTTTATCTTTGCTATGCATTTTTCAAAATTAACAATTGTATTATTAAGGATAGGTACATAGTTAGAAAAAATACAAAGAAAAGCAGGAGAGAGATGGGAATATGATTAGACAAGGGTACATAGAGCTCCTGAGACATAGACAATGATCTGTGCCTTACACTGAGTAGGTACGATGCTAAGAGGATCCCTACTTTTGCTACTACTGTTAATTTGTAAACTGTACAATGACAGCGTGATACATTGTAAAAACAACACCAACAACAGCAAGAAATGTGAAAGAAAAAAGAAAGGAAAAGAAAGCAAGGAAGGAAATAATAGCAGCATGAGCATTATTGTTCACTTCTTTTTTTAGATAAAATATGCATTAACTGTGTATTATTTACAAATAGTATCTTGATTGTACTCTGTAGCTTTTTTTCTCTATAAATCTTAATATTCCATTGAACTAACATCCTTCCAGCCTTTTGGAAATTTCACCCTGCTATATTTTAGCTCCGTTATTGAAATTTATATCAACCTGACTGAATGTAGAGTAAAGGCATCTTTTAACATTTCAGTGGAGAACATACCATATAATTTGGCTTACAGTTTTATGTTTTCAAGAATGTAAATATATGGAGAGGGTTTACTAAACTAGAGTCTCCATATACATGAATTTAAAATATCTACACATTTAACTTTAAAATATATTTAATAGAGTCTTTTACACTTGTTTCTGAGAGAGGAAGAGAGAAAAACCTAGGCAAAGTCAGATTTACCCCTATCTGTAATGAATGTCTAGAACTTATCTGTTTTATATAATTTATTTACATTAAAAGTAGTTAAAACCTGTATGGTATAATTTTTGTCTGGAACATTAAAACATTCCTCCTAAATGTTCTTAAAAATATTTCAATGACCTAATCAGATTAAATATTTTTATTTTTAAGTGAAAATGTCCATTGAACTAAATCATTAGCAATTCAGTATAAATTTGTACAGTTTATGTTCCTTCTATCATTGTCTAATATTAACTGACACCCAAAATATGCCACATATTGTCCCTAGCTTTTGATCTATATTCTAATTAATCCCACAATAAACTTAAAAAGGTAGAAATCTTTTTTGTCTCTCAGAGAAAACATTGAGGCACAGAGACATTGTGTTACTTGCTTAAATCTTAAGAACAAGCCAGTAGTAAAACGAGGATTTCTAATTAGATCTGGTTGATTTTAAAGCCAACACTCCTACCAGGGGAAGCAGAGGAAGCAGAAAGAAATGATTTTGTGCATGGAATGGTCAAAATAATGAGCCATAATGAGGAGTTCAGATAGCATCAGAGTTCTGTGCCTGGAAATATTGGCATACACACAAAAAAATTCTTGAGAAGTAGACAGGTTAGAAAAGCAGGGCAATCCTCTGCCCTCAAGATTGGAGAGATGGGGAGATGAGTAGAGGGAGTCATGGCTTATGAGAGTAAAGACTTATAAGCAGAAACTCTCATAGAAACTAGTTCTACAATAGAAAAATATGAACTGTAATAGACAAATTTCTGGAGGCTTGGAGTGGACAAGTTTGAGGGTTTAAAACTCCAGGGGTACCAAGTTATGAGAGAAAGGAACTTTTGTGATTTTTACCTCCAAAAACTCAAAGAGGTTTTAAAACTAAGGAGAATAAAAGAAATAATAAAATTTAGAACAAAAATCAATAAAATTAAACATAGGAAATCAATTGAGGACATAAAAAAAGATAGTTCTTTGAAAAGATCAATCAAATCAATAAGTCTCTAGTTAGGTTAACTAAGAAAGAAAGAGAAAGGACATAAATTAACTATTTAAAAATAAAAGAGAGCATCACTACATGACTAATAACAGAAATGAAAGAGAGAACATCACTATGGATCCCATGGACATTAAAAGGTAATATAGGGATGATATAAACAACTTTAGGCCCACAAATTTGATAACCTAGATAAAATAGACCAATTTGTTCACAGACAAAATATGCTAAAACTTACTCAAAAAGAAATAGACAATCTGAGGCCTATATCTATTAAATAAATTGAATCATTAATTTATAACATTATAAAATAGAAAGTACTGGTTACAGATGGGTTTACTGGTAAATTCTACCAAACATTAAAAAAATAAATTATACCAATTCTCTACAATAGCTTTCAAAAGATAGAAGCATAGGGAATATTTCCTAACTTATTTTATGAGGCCAGCATTACCCTAGTAACAAAGCAGACAAACACACTGGAGAAATTACTGTCATGAACATATATGCCAAAACTTCTCAACAAAATATTAGTAAATCAAACCCAATAATATATTAAAATAATTATATACCACAACCAAGTCCATACAAGTACAGAAATACACCATTTTTCCCAGGTATGCAAGTCCGCTTCACAATTCAAAAATCAGTTAATGTAATCCATCATATGCACAGCTTAAAAAAGAAAATCACAGGATCATATCAATAGATGTAAAAAGAGCATTTGAAAAAATCCAACACCCATTTATGATAAAAGCTCTCAGTAAACTAGGAATAGAGGAAAACTGCTGCTGTTTCTTTTGATACAGAATATCTACCAATAAAACCCTATACCTACTAACATACTCAATGGTAAGAAAGTAGAAACTTTCTCACTAAGATTGGGAATAAGGCAAGAATATCCCCATCACCACTCCTTTCCAACATTGTACTGCAAGTTCAAGATAATTAAATAAGATAAAAAAGGAAATAAAAATATTCAAACTATGAATGAAGAAATAAAACTGTCTTTGTTCACAGATGGCATGATCGTCTATGTATAAAACCTGAAATAACTGATAAAAACTAAGTGATTATAGCAAGGTTGCAAGATGCAAGGTTAATATACAAAAGTCAATCACTTACCTATAAATTGGCAATGAACGAGTGGAATTTGAAATTAAAAACACAATATCGTTTTTACATTGGCATGCCTCCAAACTGAAATACTTAGATATAAATCTAACAAAATATGTACGCTAGCTATATAAGGAAAATGACAAAACTCTGATAAAGAAATCGAAGAATAAATAAATGGAGATATAATCCATGCTCATGGATAAGAATATTCAATATTTTCAATGTGTCAATTCTTCCTTACGTGATCTGTAGATTCAATGCAATCTCCAATCAAAATCCCAGAAAGTCATTTTGTACATATCAACAAGCTGATTCTAAAGTTTAGGTCAGGCGCAGTGGCTCACACCTGTAATCCTAGCACTCTGGGAGGCTGAGGTGGGCGGATAGCTCGAGGTCAGGAGTTCGAAACCAGCCTGAGCAAGAGCGAGACTCCGTCTCTACTATAAATAGAAAGAAATTAATTGGCCAACTAATATACATAGAAAAAATTAGCCAGGCATGGTGGTGCATGCCTATAGTCCCAGCTACTCTGGAGGCTGAGGTAGTAGGATCGCTTGAGCCCAGGAGTTTGAGGTTGCTGTGAGCTAGGCTGACGCCACGGCACTCACTCTAGCCTGGGCAACAAAGTGAGACTCTGTCTCAAAAATAAATAAATAAATAAATAAATAATAAAGTTTATATGGCAAGTCAAAAGATCCAAAGTAGCTGAAATAATAGTGAAAAAGAAACAAAAAAGTTGAGGACAGATACTACCTTATTTTTAGACTTACCATAAAGCTGCAGTAATCAAAACAGTGTTGTACTAGCAAAAGATAGACAAATAGATCACTAGAACAGAATACATAGCCCACAAATAGACCAACATAGATATAGTAACTGATCTTTGACAAAGGAACAAAGGCAATACAATGAAGCAAAGATAATCTTTTAAACAAATGGTGCTGGAATAACTGGACATCCACATGCAAAGAAAAAAAAGAAAGAATCTAGATACCGAGCTTACATCCTTTGCAAAAGTTAACTCCAAATTGATCATAGACTTAAATAGAAAACACAAATCATTAAAACTCCTAGAAGGTAACAGGAGAAAATCCAGATGACCTTGGGTAGCAGGATGACTTTTTAGATACAACATAACTCATAATCTGTGAAATAAATAATTGATAAGCTGGAATTCATTACAGTTAAAACTGGTTCCCTGTGAAAGACTACAGGGTGAGAAGACAAGCCACAGAGTGGGAGAAGTATTTGCAAAAGACACATGTGATAAACGACTATTATCCAAAATATACAACAAATTCTTAAAACTTAACAATAAGAAAATGAGTTGATTAAAAATGGGACAAAGACCTTAATAAATACCACACCTAGAAGTTATACAGATGGCACATAAGCATATAAAAAGATGTTCCTCATCTTATGTCATCAGGAAAATGCAAATTAAAACAACAGTGAGATACCACTACACACCTATTAAAATGGCCAAAATCCAGAACACTGACAACACCAAATGCTGACAAGACTACAGAGCAGAAGGAACTCTCATTCATTGCTGGTGGGAATGCAAAATGGTACCAAAGCTTTGGATGACAGTTTGGCAATTTCATATGATCCAGTAACTACACTCGTGGTATTTACCCAAAGGAGTTGAAAACTTACATCTACACACACACAAAATGGCACACAAATGTTTATGCAGATTTATTCATAACTGCCAAAACTTAGAAGCAACCAAGATAGTAGTAGGTGGGTGGATAAATAAACCATGGTACATCCAGACAATGCAATATTATTTAGTGCTAAAAAGAAATGAGCTATCAAGCCATGAAAAGACATGGAGGAACTTAAATGAATATTACTAAGTGAAAGAAGCCAATCTGAAACAGCTGCAAACTGTATGACTCCAACTCTATGACATTCTTAAAAAGGTAAAACTATGGAGACAGTGAAAAGATCAGTGGTTGCCAGGGGTTTGGTAGAGGGGAGAGAAGAATAGGAAGAGCACAGAGGATTTTTAGGGCTGTGAAAATCTTTGTATGATATTCTAATGGAGGATACATGCTATTATACATTTGCCCCAACCCATAGTATGTACAATACCAAGAGCGAGCCCTGATGTAAATTATGGATTTGGGGTGATAATGACGTGTCAAAGTAGGTTCATCAATTGTAACTAATGGGGCTGATCATAGTAGGGGAAGCTATGCATGTATGGGGAAAGGGAGATTATGGGAAATCTCTGTACTTTCCTCTCAAATTTATCATAAACCTAAAACTGCTGTAAAAATAGAAAGTCTTTTAAGAATATACAACTTTGTATATAATTGTCTGTAGTTATGAAAATTATAAGATGTTTTAATAATATTTTCCCAAATACTAATTAATTCTGAGCAATGATCCTTTTAACTCAGACTCTTCCTGGCATAGCTCTGTTTTGATAATGTAGACTTCACTCACAGTCTCTCATTTTATACCCACAGATATGTTTTCAACTGTTCTGCACACCGACACTCATCTAAGCTCAAATACAATGGAATATACCTAATCACTTCAATAAGGTAAATATTTCAGGTAAATTCCCCTCTCTACTGGTTGCCCAATTCTGTACCCACCCAGGGATGTTCGTCCTATCAAATGCCCTATTATGATCAAACTTCAGTCACTCTATTTTTTCCTCTCACTGGCAATTGAATTACATGTTTTTGATCTCAGATTTGACTCTGTTTGCTTTGTGCCACCATTTGCCTTTCATCTTTGCTGTTTTCCACTGCTTCTACTTTGTATTTCTAACTGCAGTTGGTTCAAATCTCTACAGGGATTTCAGCTGAGTCATTTGGGGCTTATACTTCCACACCTTTCTCAGTAAGTTCAGTGCTGCTAGATCTCTTGAAAGCTTTTCTAAGCCTTGTTTTTAGTTCAGTAACATTTCTGCCAATTGACTAGTCCCTATGTCAGTGACAGATGTAGGGAGCACAGTAGCTCTAGGCCTATCTCTGTATGATAAAATATCTCCCTTTTTTGGGCAGGGAAACACAATGTCTGGAAAGAAATACAGGTCTGAAAGCAGAAGTTGACATGTGCTTTCATGTTGAACTATCCTTAAGTTCCTTAAAACAGTTCTCTATAATATCACAAAATTCCCTGTATCCGGGGTGGAACAGACTACAAAGGGGGGTTATTCAGTCACTTTTCACAAAAGGCTTTGTTTTTGAAAAAAGTGTGAACTTTCAGCTTAGTCTCTTCTTCATGAATATCTAGGAAATTTGAGTCATAGCACCACACATTTGTGCTCCTGGGATAAATGCACATGAGTCTAAAATAATCAGTTCCAAAATATAGAGCACTCTAATATTAATTATTGGAGCAACTTATTTCACTACTCTCTAAGTTTGGGATTCATCGTGATAAAATGGTGATAGTGACAAATTTGAATTCAGAGTGTGGCTGTAGCAAATGACTGAGATAATTTATGTAAAGCCACACTGCCTGTAATTTTGTAAGTTTTCTGTAAGTTACACCATTAATTTTTAATATTGTGTTCGCATGTGCAAATACTTATCTGAATTAGTTTAAATAATAAAATATGTGATTTTTATGTTTTCAAAGAGTGATGACAATGGGGACTAACCTAGGAAAATAGTTTTAAGTGATAGGTTTGAGGCAATACTGCAAAGAATCAAAAAATTATATGTATGTTGTCTTTCCTGGGGGGTTAAGTGGGATGGAATAATTGTGAGCTTCCTTCATCAAGCAGATTCAAATCCTGGTTTTGCTTCTTCTTAACCCTGTGAATTTGGATGATATGTTTAATCTGCTTGCCCACATTGCTGTTTTGTGACATTCTTTCCACCAAGGATTTTATTGAAGATTAAATCAGAACGTACATACAAGGAGCTTAACAAATACAAGATATCAAGATATGCTATTTCCCCACCTTTGTACTTGGCCCTTTCCAATTCATTCCTTTTTTCTCCTTAACTATTTTAATACTTAGAGCTAAGCTAGATCTCTCTTTTTAGGTAACTTACAAGATCTCTCTTTTTAGGTAACTTACAAACCCACCTGGTTTTATTCATTTCTTTAATCCAAAATGACCTTTTGGAGTATAACTTTTAGTCATAGAAGTGGAATGATTTCTAAATGAGTAAAATAAAAAATATACATGTTTATTCAGATGGATTACTTTTTGTTATACATTTCTTTTATTTTTTAATTAACACATTGTTGTTGTATATGTGTATGGGATACAGATCAAATCAGGGCAGTTAGTGAATCCATCATCTCATGCATTTATCGTTTCCTGTATAGCTACTTTGTAATATATTAATGCAATAACTTACTTTTAACCATAGTCACCCAATTGTGCAATGGAACAGCAGATCTTATTTCCTTTGTATATCTGTGACTTTGCAACTCTTAACAAACCTCTTGCCATTATCTCTCCCTTTCGCCTCCCCAGTATCTGGTAATCACCATTCTACTCTCTGCTTCTATGGGATCTTTTTTTTTTTCTTTTTCTTTTTTGATTCCACATATGAGTGAGATCATGAAGTGTTTGTCTTTGTGTACCTGACTTATTTCACTTAACATGATGTCCTTCAGGTTCATTCATGTCATCACAAATTACCAAATTTCATTTTTTTAAATATCTGAATAGTACTCCGTGTGTATATATACATGATATTTTATTTATCCATTCATCTGTTGTTGGACACTTAGGTTGATTCCATATTTGGGCTAGTGTGCATAGTGCTGCAATAAACATGGGAGTGCAAACATCTCTTCAACATGCTGACTTTACTTCCTTTAGATATATATCCAGTAGTGGGATCACTAGGTCAGACAGTAGTTCTATTTTTAATTTTTTAAGGAAGTGCCATACTGTTTTCCATATGTACTAGTTTATAATCCTAACGACAGTGTGTAAGTATTCCCTTTTCACCATATCCACACCACAATGTTTTTGTTTATTTTTTTGATAAAAACCATTCTAACTGGAATGAAGCGATATCTCATTATAGCTTTGATTTGCATTTTCCTCATGATTAGTGATGTTGAATTTTCTTCATATATCTGGGGGGCATTTTGCATGTTTACTTATAAGAAATGTCAATTTAGGTCTTCTGTTCATTTTAAAATCAGATTAGTTGGGATTTTTGCTATTGAGTTGTTTGAATTTCTTATACTAACATAGTCTAGATATTACCCATTGTCTTATATATAGTTTGCAAATATTTTCTTCCATTCTGTATGTTATCTCTTTACTCTGTTGATTATTTTATTTTCTGTGCAGAATTTTTTAGTTCGATGTAACCTCTTTTGTCTATTTCTGTTTTTGTTGCCTGTGCTTTTGAAATCTTATTTTAAAAATTCTTGCCAAGCCTAATGTTGCAAAACATTCCCCCTAGGTTTTCTGTCAGCAGTTTCATAGTTTTGGGTTTTACATTTAAATCTTTACTATATATATCGAGGTGATTTTTGTATATGGTGAGAGGCAGGAGTCTAGTCTCACTCTTCTTCACAAGGATATTAAATTTTTCTAGCACTGTTTATTGATATGACCATCTTTTTCTCAGTGTGTGTTCTTGGTACCTTTGTCAAAAATCAGTTGCCCATAGATGCATGAATTTATTTCTGGACTTTTTATTTTGTTCCATATGTCCATGTGCCTGTTTTTATGCCATCACCATGCTTTTTTGGTTATTATAACTGTACAGTATCTCTTGAAATAATAAAACGTGATGCTTCTCACTCTGTTCTTTTTGCTCAGGATTGCTTTGGCTACTCAGAATCTTTTGTAGTTTCATATGAATTTTAAGATTGTTATTTCTGTTTCTGTGAAGAATGCCATTGGCATTTTGATAGGGATTGCATTAAATTTATAGATCACTTTGTCATTTTAACAATATGAATTCTTCCAGATCATGAACACAGGATATCTTTCTATTTATTTATGTCCTCTTCAATTTCTTTTATCAATATTTTATTGTTTTCAGTATAGAGATCTATTACCTCCTTCGTAAAGTTTACTCCTAAGTATCTATTTTTTTCTTGATTTCCTTTTCAGATAGTTCACTATTAGCCTGTAGAAATGTTACTGGTTTTTGTATGTTCATTTTGTCTCCTGCAATTTTATTGAATTGTTCATTAGTTCTGAGAGTTTTTTGGTAGAATCCTCAAAGTTTTTTTATATATATAACAACATGTTGTCTGCAAACAAGGACAATTTGAGTTCCTGTTTTCCAATTGAATGCCTTTGATTTTTTTCTCTTGCCTAATTGCTGGAACTAGGACTTCTAGTTCTATGTTGTATAGAAGTGGCGAAAGTCAGCATCCTTGTATTGTTTCTGAAGGCATGATGTTAGCTGTGGGTTTGTCATATATGGCTTTTAGTATGTTGAGGTGTAGAGCTTCTATACATAATTTGTTGAGAGTTTTTTCATGATTTTACTCCATCTATTGAAATGATCATATAGGTTTTGTCTTTCTTTCTGTTAATATGGTATATCACATTTATTGATTTGTGTATATTGAACATCCTTGCATTAGAGAATCCCACTCTATTATATTGGGTGCTTTTTTAATGCACTGTTGAATTCTGTTTGCTAGTATTTTGAGAATTTTTGCATCTATGTTCATTAAGAATATTGAGCTGTAGTTTCCTTTTTTTCACTGTGTCTTTGTCTGGTTTTAGAATTAGGGTAATGCTGGCCTCATAAAGTGAGTTTGGACATGTTCCCTCCTTTTCAATTTTCTGAAATATTTTGAGAAGAATTTTGGTTAGTTCTTTAAATATTTGGTAGAATTTAGCAATGAAGCCATAAGATTCCGGGCTTTTCTTTGATGAAAAACTTTTTGCTACTGGTTCCATTTAGTCACTCATTATTGTTCTTTTCAAACTTTCTATGTCTTATAATTTAATCTTGGTAGTGGTATGTGTCCAAAAATGTATCCGTTTCTCCCATATTATCAAATTTTTAGCATTGATTAATATTAATAATTATTCATAATAGCCTCTTATCCTTTTTATTTATGTAGTATCAGTTGTACTGTCTCCTTTTTCATCTTTGACTTTATTTTATTGGGTCTTATCTTTTTTTTCTTAGTTATTCTAAGGCTTGTCAATTCTGTTTATCTTTTCATAAAACCAACTCTTCATGTTGTTGATCTTTTAAATAGTTTCCTCATTTTGTTTATTTCTGCTCTGAGCTTTATTATATCCTTCTTTCTACCAATTTTGAATTTAGTTCTTATTTTTCTAGTTCCTTCAGGTGTGCTATCATTTTTTTTTCTTTTCTCATGTAAGCATTTATTGAAATGAATTTCCTTCTTAGAATTACTTTTGCTATGGTCCATAGCCTTTGGTATTATGTGATTCTATTATCATTTGTCTCAGGGATTTTTTTAAATTTCTCTTTTAATTTATTCATCAATCCAATTCATCATTTAGAAACATACTATTTAATTTCCATGTATTTGTAGCATTTAAGTTTTTCTTGTTGTTGATTTCTAGTTTTATATTATTATGGTCACAAAATTCACTTGATATAATTTCTTAGCTTCTTTAATTTCTTAAAACTTGTTTTGTAGCCTAACATAGTATGTAGTGTGCCATGTGAATTTTAGAAGAATGTATATTCTGCATCTGTTGGATGGAATATTCTGTAAATGTGTCTTAGGTCCATTTGGTCTACAGTGCAGTTTAAATCCAACGTCTCCCTGTTTACTTTCTGTCTAAACTGCCCATTGATGAAAATGGATTGTTGTGGTCCCCTACTATTATTGTATTGCAGTCTATCTCTCCCTATAGATCTAATAATGTTTGTTTTATACATCTGGATGCTCCAGTGTTGAATGCATAGATATTTATAATTATTATATCCTCTTATTGAATTGATCTCTTCTTTGTCACTTTCACAGTTTTTTTTTTTTTTTTTTTTTTTTTTTTTACTTAAAGTCTATTTTATCTAAGTATAACTACTCCTACTCACTTTGGTCTCTATTTGCATAAAATATGTTTCCATCCCTTCAACCCAGCCTATGTTTTTCAATAGCAATTAAATGAGTCTCTCTTAGGCAGTGTATAGTTGGTTCTTATTTTTTTTTAAATGTGTGTACCTACTCTGTTATCTTTTAATTTAACTAATTTATATTCAAAGTAATTATTGACAGGAAAGAACTTACTCCTCCCATTTTGTTAATTGTTTTGTGTGTGTTTGTAGATCCTTTGTTCCTTTCTTTATCTCTTATTGTTTATTTCTGTGGATTGGTGCTTTTCTGTGGTAGTAAGCTTTGTTTACTCTCTCTTTGTTTACTCTTCTCATTTGTGTATTTGCTGTAATTTCTTCCTCTGTGGTTACCATGAAGATAACATAATGAGTTTTGCAATTGTATTAGGCTATTTTAAGCTAATAACAACTTAACTTTGATCACATAAAAATACAGTAGACCTTTTCCCTCCTCCATTTATATTTTGTTGCCTTAATTTACATCTTTATATATTGTGTGTTATTTAGCCACTGACTTGCTGTTTTGGGTTTTGACCACTTTTACTTTAAATTTTCATACTATAGGACTGAAAGACTTTATAGCACCATTACATTACTGGAGTATTGTTAATTTGATTATGAATTTACCTTTACTGGTGAGTTTTATACTTTTACATATTTTCATGATGGTAATCACCATCTTTTCTTTCCAGCTATAGTATTCCCTTATACATTTCTTTTGAGGCCAGTGCAGTAGTGATGAAGTCCCTCAGCTTTTGCTTGTCTGGCAAGGTCTTTATTTGTCCATCATTTCTGGAGGATAACTCTGTAGGATATGTTATTGGATGACAGCATTCTTTTTTTTCCTTAGAACTTTGAATATATTATCCCATCCTTTCCTGACCTGTACGATTTCTGATGAGAAATCTGCTAATAGTCTAATGGAGATTGCCTTATATATGACTTGACACTATTCTCTAGCAGCTTTTAGAATTCTCTCTTTATCTTTCCCATGTGAATAGGTCTGCCTGTTCCCCAGTGGGGTCAGATGCCAGATGGATTTGGGTACCAGGGCCTTGGTTATTACCTCAGGCCTAGGCTCCAGGCAGCTGGCGTAGTGATCCTGTAGGGACCCCATACTGACACTGTGTATTGATGGAAGGGCCTTAGTGATGCAGAGGTTCAGTGGCTACTGGCCCCCAGGGCAGGACACACTCTCGCCAGTGGGACTGGTTTTAGGATGACGCTGTGCTACATAGTAGCTTAGCTCACAAGAGGTGGGAGTGCAAAGGCGGTTCCTACTCTGAGGCCATGCATCTGTGTGAAATTCTGGAAACTCTTCAAATTTGATTTTTGTCTTGTAAGAACCAGGAGCACTTCTGTAGTAAGACATCAGTGGCAATGACGGGGACTGTTGTGGGTCTGTAACGTACTATTTTCCTATGAGAAGAGGATGGCCCTGACTCCAGGCTTATTCCAGCAGGGGGGACCGTGGCAAAGGCAAAATGCCTCACTCTCCTCTCTATAGCGCCACTGCTTTTGTCCTCCCTGGTTTAATTCCTTGTCACCCCAGTTGAAATATTGTTATATATTCATTATTTTGGTCCTTTTTTGTGGGAGAACCAAGTGCCTGGCAACTCTAGTTGGCCGTCTTGCTGATATCTCTCCTAGATGGATTACTTTTAATTTTTTAGAAAGATAATGACAAATAACGTATCAAATATCTTTTCTACTCCAATGGTAGAATCTAAGAATAAATTGACAATACCTTTATTGATGTTTCATTATCAAAACTATTCTTAGCAAACCTGGAGGCAAATTTGCTATATTTGAATCATGGTTTTAGCAACAGAAGTATAACTTTGGGCAAATTACTTAACTGACCTGTGTTTCTTTTCCTTATCTGCAACATAGGGGTAAAAATAAAATCTACCTATCTACCTATTTCTGTTTTGCGAAGATCAAAAAAAGTTAAATTTGCAGCATGTGGGCATCCAGTTTAATTCCTCTTACTTTTTCAATTGGTTGACTTGGCATTTTGTAGTGGCTTTAGTATAAACACTTAAGAAGTGAATATAATACTTACCTACCTCACTATTCAGACTGATGATTATAGTTTGACAACCTAAGATGAAATATCTATTCTGAGTGGAAATAGTTATTACTATCAGATGTGTTTTCAAAGATGAAAACAATGTCAAATGTTAGCGCCATAAACTACTTTCAGTCACTACTGTTTTCATGGTTTATGTTTCAAAGGTCTCTTGATCACAAATATATTTTTTTTGAAAATATCAAGGCCATTTGTGTTCCCTATATTTGGACTACTTCTGAAGCTTTAGATGCAGTGTTTATCAAAATTGTTTTTCTCATAAAGGTGAGGAGGACATTTCTAGACTACTAGCTACATATTTGGAAATGGTCTGTCAGGTAGTCAAGCATATAAATAAGAATGGGAAGCAGCTGGAACAGAATTGAATTCCTCTGGATAATTGGCAAATGTGTCACCCAGGAGAAGCAAGCACTCTGTCTAAAATAATGTTGACTGATGAGATAGAGCCTGTCTTCCCAAATATACCACATATTTTCACAGGAAAAAAAATTCAGTGTCCAGAGACATTTTAAATTTCATGACTATGTTCTTTAAAATCAAATGGGACAGTTTCTTGAAACCTTAGTAAAAGGAGTCAAGATGTCAAACTATTTTTGTAATCAATCTCAGATGCATGTTTTGGAAACTGCATGTTCCAGTAAGTACAACAGAATATAAATAAACAGTTCAGTGGAAAGGTCTCAATTAAATATATTTTTGAAATTTATGCCTTTGAGCTAATTGCATAGCACTGTTCAGGTTTAGCAGTGGGAAAACATCCCACTGGCTTATGTAGGATGTCTCTTTACATAAAGGGAAATAATAAATATATTAAAAGTGATTTGGAAAGTGGTAAAGAATTTTTAAATTAGAATTACTTATACAATAGCCTTATTTGACATTTGTAATTATAAAATCAAACAAAAATATAATCATGAAATCATTTTTTTTATTCTGGTATATTGGTCAAAAAATTCATTCTCTCTCAGACATCAAGAAATATACTATTTTAGATACCTCATGTAAGTGGAATCATGCAGTATTTGTCCATCTGCGAATGACTTATTGCACTAAGCATAATGTTCTCCAAATACACCCACGTTGCCACAAATGGCAGAATTTCCTTCTTTTTAAGGCTGAATAATATTCCATTTTATGAATATAACACACTTTGTCCACTAATCTGTTGATAGACATTTGAGATTTTTTATATATCAAATTTATTGTGAATAATGTTACAAGAAATATGAGAGTTCAGATATCTCTTTGAGATCCTGATTTCAATTCCTTTGCCTGTATACACAGAAGTGGGATTGCAGGATCTTATAGTAGTTCTAGTTTTGATTTTTTGAGGAATCTCCATACTCTTTTCCATAATGGCTTCACCATTTTATATTCCCCTACCAACCGTGTGCAAGGATTCCAATTTTTCTACATCCTCATCAACACATGTTATCTATTGTTATATTTTAAACTAAATTTTTAATTTATTTTATTTTTATATGTGAAATATCTCAAAGATACCAAAAATAACAGAAAACAATTTAACGAACACTCTTGTCATTACCACCTAGCATTTAAGTAGATTTTTGAGGAGTAATCAAGAATCTTAATCAGTTTTTATACCATTGATATTTATAGGGAAATATGTATATATTTTTCATATTTTTATTATTTTGTTTTTTAATATTTTGATATATTTAATATAACTTCCTCCATAATGCAGAACAATTAGATACATCAGTAGTGGAAAATAGCATACAAAAAAGAAAAAAAACACCATGTAGCACATTTGGCTCCTGGGAAATCACCCACACTTCTCAAATTGGAAACATATATCTAGGGCATTTTTGCCAGAAATAATGTATCTTTTTCCATGTTCACATGTTCAAAGAAATCTTTCTCTTTTTTTCCTTCTGCTTTAGAAGCCAACTTATACTTATGAAAACTACTCCTGGTTTAGCCTGTGTTCTATTCTTCTATTCTTTTTTTATTAAATTCATCCACATTTTTTCCTAATTTCAAAATATTACAGGGGTGCAAATGTTTTTGGTCACATGGACCACTTTTGTAATGTTTGAGTGAGGGTTATAAATATGCCCATGTACTACAATATTGTATTGTACACTCAAAAAATGTATTAAGAAGATAGGTGATCTTATGTATGCTTATTATAAATTAAGCAAAAAGCCACATGGAAACTTTAAGAAGTGATGAATATGTTTATTAATTACAGTAATGGTTTCACAAGTGTATGCATGTGTCCAAACCCATCAAATTTTATATAAGAAATATGTGCAGTTTCTTGGTACATAAATTATACTTCAATAAAGCCATTTAAAAAAAAAGAAATATAGTACAGGAAGAGACAAAGTATTGCCACAATTAATAATCCTTATTTGAAAGAACTTATCTCAGTTTAGAAAGCCTATTACAATATTTACAAATTATTCATTTCTAGTTGCCCTAATAACACATAACTAAAACTAAAGTTAGTGTTAATTTCTGTTAATCTTAGATGCTAATTTTTTAGCCACGTTGATTATGAAATTTAAATGAAGAAGAAAAATAACTAGCACTACAACACAGTACTAAGAAAAATATACTAAGAACAAAAATTTTGGGATGTAAGACTAAAATTATGATATATGAGCTAGAAATGCTGCTTTTAGCCCATTTTTACCACTTCTGAAGATATGGGATATTGGGCATAATATTTAAATCTGAAACTTTCATTTATTTATTTGGTAATAATTATTGAGAACTTAAATTATTCATTGTAATTAAATCTTAACCAGATGAAGAAATAAGCATACAAATAATGAAATAGAGGTCTGGAGTGTGCCAAGCATTATAATAGTCAGTATATATTATGTCTAATCATTTAAAAATGCTTCCCAGTAAGGGTTAGACCCCACTTCACTTATGAAAAATAGAAATGAAGATCAGAGAGACTCCCTAACTTGTTCAATACTTTGAATTCAAACCAAAATCAGTGTTGTTGCTAAGCTTGTTTTAAGAACAATAATGGTATATAGTTATAATTCAAGGGAGAATATTTTATCTAAGTTAACAAACCTATTTTCAGAATTGAGAGGTAAGAGAAATCATTTCTGTAGTTACCTAGCCCTTTCTTCTGCTTTAATCATCATTTGAAAATGCAGCTGTTCAGGATAGATCATCAGCCAAGATTTGAGTATTAGCAATTAATTTCATGGGTCAAATTAATTGAATCTATCTTAGAATTCTTATGAGTTTAGAGAAATAGCTATAAGAGTTATTGTTGCATTTTTGTACAGATTATTATCCCTTGTAAAATATCATGTTTCCTACAAATTCAGTTTTTATAACTAACTCATTAGCTATGGTTTATAGGCTCTATGTGGACTGGTCAATAAAGATTTTAATTTATGCAGGTTAGAATTATAGCCAAAGGGGTGGTTGGAGTTGGCACCATGCAGAACAGCTAAAACTCTGTATCTTAGTCCATTTTTGTGTGTTTCCATAACAGAATACCACAATCTGGGTAATTTTTAATGACCAAAAATGTATTGGCTCACAGTTCGGCAGTCTGGGAAGTCTATGGCTGAGGGACTGGCATCTGGTGAGGGTCTTCTTGCTGACTGTGGTGGAATGCGTCACAGAGCAGAAAGAGGAGAGCGAGCGTGGGGTGGGAGAGCACACCCATTCCCATAATAACAGCACTGGACCATTCATAAAGGCTCTGCCCTCATGACATAAACACCTCTTAAAGGTCTCACCTCCAAATACCATTTCAATGGCAAATAAATGTCAACATGAGTTTTGGAGGGAACAAACTTTCAAACCATAGCACTCAGTTAGCAAATCCTCAGTCTCCCTGTCCTCAAGAACAAGAGGACAGAGTGCATGTTAGCCACAGCCACTGGAAAATCTGAAGGGAATCCCAGGAAAAAGAAGCCATGAGGGGAGAGCCCCAAATTTATGCATATAAAATTTGTGAAAATATTTGGTTGACCATGGAAACATGCATATATAATATAAATTCAAAGTAGGTCAGTTAAAGATAAAATATCTGATCTTTGATTGGAACTGCCATCCAAGAGACAGGGTTTGATGTTTAAATCTAACCATGTTAACTGCTCACTAAAACAAAAATCAAGACTGTTCAGAGGAATATACTGGAATTCTTGGCCTCCACACAATACAGTAACCATGTTCCGGATATAATCCGGGAAAATATTAACCATTTTCAAGAAAAAATACAATAAATGGAGACCATTCATTGAGACGAACTAGGTGTTGTAATTAGTAATGGAGAATTTAAAACAGTCTTTTATAACTAAACTCAATGGAAATTATAATCCTAATAAATAAAAAGACGGGGAATCTAAGCAAAAAGATAGAAAATATGCAAAGGAGCCAGATGAAAATACTAGAACTGAAAATTACAATCTCTGAAATAAAAATTTCATTGATTGTGTTTAACAGTAGAGTGGAGATGAAAGGGAAAAGAGTCAGTAAATTTCAAGCTAGATCAATAGATATAGTCTAGTAAAGAGATTATTTCTTATTTTTTTTCAAGTCAATACTTGCAGCATAACAATTTCACTTGCTTGGATCCTTTTTGAGATAATAATATTAGGTTGATCATTCTATCCAATAGTATGGTCCTTAATGTTACATAAGGACAAAAGGTTTAAAACTGTGCTAAACTAATAAAAAAAAACTAATAAAAAACAACAGCAACAAATTTATTCACCCTCTATACTTTAATAAGTATGATTATTACACATACTAATATTTTAACAACCTTAGTATCTATCAACTTTATTATAAAACAAATCATTTCTTCCAAATTATATGATAATGTTGATGTTAAATGTTATTTTTATTATATTTTTCAGATTATATTATGGTCATTATTGATCCAAGTTCCTATATGTCTATTGTGCTTAGGTGATCAGAGTTTAGGTGACTCAGTTTATGTTTCTTGTCAAATTCCTCAAAGACTTACTTATAAAGGAAAAAATGACAACTTTTAAAATTTGTAATAAAATATACTAAATTTGGATGGATGGTAATTTATTTTATGCTATTTTGTTTGCTAGTATGAAGATATCTTAAGAAAATAAATGAAAATCAGAAGCTTTATGAGCAGAATCAGGGTAAAAATGTGGTCTTAGATTTTCTTGAAGCAAGCATAGCCTAATAAAATTCCTGTCTTCAAAAGAATACCACAATATTACTTTTTGAGATAAATGTATCATTATTGGCCTTTGCTTCCTTGGCACAGTAATCTATCCAATTTATTTAATATTTACATTGTACTATTGATATAAAAGCTATCTGAAGGCTTCTATTTTTCTTTGTACTTTTAAGTGCAAATAGGGATTCAAAAGAATATCAAATTGAGTATAAAAGAATTGGGATCAATACTTTAGAATTAGCACATTCTCTCCCCCATAAAGCACAGAAATCCTAACAGGTAAATTCCTGCTCCTCAATTCCTGGATTCAGTAATGGTCAGTGACATCTGATTTACAAGGTGCACCTACTTTCTAAAATCTCTCTTTTTTTCAATCCTTCAAAAGCCTAGGTTAATTTTGTGGCAGCGTGGCGCTTTGTAATAAGTATGTATGCTTTCATCTGTGTTATTTCCCTTTTTTCACCTGTTCTCTGAATCACTTTATAATAATAAAAGATCCTATCATCCTTTTAATGTTCAACCTGATGTTCACCTTAAAGACCCGGGCTTGTAATGGCTATTCCTGGAGTCCTACAGAATTAAAAATACTTTTATCTCCACAGCTTTAAGAGAACATTTTCTTGTGATAGAACCAAGAGAGAAACAAAACCTAAAAACACTTTTATCTTGCTTAATTTTTGTAGATCTTTATTCTACATGACAGGCTAATTATCTGCTTCCCTTTATTTTTGACCAAATGAAAACAAAGAATAGAGCTTACCCATCTGAAGAATAGTAATTTCACATCACATTTTAACTCAGAGTAATCCTAATGAATTCTTGTTATTGAATTGATTGATGATCAATTTTTTGAGTCAGAGAAGCAGTTCAAAAAGAGTTCTTCTACTTTCAATTACTCCCCTAAATCCCCATTGTGATCATTTAGGCTTTCTTTTTTTCCCCTTTCTCCTAGGAAGAAATTTAGTCTTTTTACACAAAAAAATGATGGCCTGCTTTATCCTAATAAAAGATGCTTGCATTTTGGAGGCATGGGTATGATAATGATGGGGACTGAATTAAATATGCACTACCCATGTAAATACCAATATTGCTCCTATATTTTCCTAATACTAGAAGATGAGATTTCACAAAGTCTAGATTTTTCATGGGCCTGACAAAGTGAACTTGAGCAGTAGGAAACTAGAAAAGCTCTAACCGTGGTGGTACTTTATACACCAAGAGTATTTTAAGATTAATAATGTAGTTTTATCTCAGTGTGGGGCCAGTGTTAATAACTAGTCCTATTCAAGGGAAGCTTCAAGAATGTTATAATTGAAAGTTGCCCAATTGTGCATGAACTAACCTAACTTTCCAGCAGCACAATTCATCTTAGTCAGTATTTCACTTAAATAACAAAACTTTCAGTAAACCAGCAAGCATCTTTACTTTATGTATTATCAACTTTGATGCCCTGAATGTGTTTCTGCTTTTGCAAATGATGGTACATGCAAATAGCATTCTGACAGATACTGATTTCAAAATCAGGCAGGCAGAAAAATTCATTTATGGTTAAAAGAACAGCAAATGTTACAATTCTCAATCTTCTGCAAAACAATAATCATTTTACCTACAGCTAAGTTACCCATTGTTATGGCATACATTTTTTACAAGTTAATTTTTTATGGTTCTTTTGATTGATTTGTTTTTTACTCGAGCAATGTTTTTTCAGCTATCTTCATTTATGTCTATTTTCTGATTATTGAGATCTTATTTGTTAAACTAATTATATTAGAACAGCAAGTTCACTTAAAAATGAGAAATACAAGTTCCATAATTACATATTGTATATGAATGATACTCAAACCCCCGCCCATGATCCATGGGGGTGTGTATTAGAAACATTTCTTTTGACTTTTGAGTGATAACCCAAAGGGAAAAACAACAAAACAGGGTATTTTCCATTGTTTCTCACAGTGGGATATAGCCTTGTATCTGCCTCTCTTTGATCTACTTGGCAGAACTTAAATATAGACCCTACCATCTTTTAGGCACAACTTGCAAATTTCCATTAAGTGGAAGTTAACAAATGTCTACATTTATAACATCATTTAATGTCTCTCCTTAAATTATTTAAGATTATCCTGAAGCTATTATTTGTCTGACAAATTTAGATTTATTATATGTGCATTTCCAGATTTTATAATTTAATATATTTTTTAAATCCATGGGGCTAGGTCAACTCAAACATATAGGCTATTGTCACATGGATGTTCTTGAGCAAAAATTTCTTATTAGCTATTCAAATGTAGTATGCAGGCTGGAGTCTTGGCATGACTGTTCTTGTGCCCATCTGTCATCATTATTTTGCCCATTCGCGTTGTGATATGCCAAGATGAACTAGAAACAGAAGTCAATAAAGGTCTGAATGAGGGATCTAGCCTTCAGGACATACAACTAAACTAATTTTTCCCAGTAAAATATTTCTTACATTGAACAAATCAGTGAGAACGTATTTTTTAAGGATTTTCCTACTACTTGTCTTCTCTATGTAAAAATTATAAGTAATAAAATTTTGCTTGGATTCTTACTTTGGTGAGGTTCATATCACATAACCAGACTTATCACTTGTGTTTTTTAAGTCCTAGATTGTAATGTATAAGAATTTTTTTGTAACCTCTGATACATTTGAAATTGTTACAGCTTAGTGGGTTAGGTTAGTACTTAGAGACATCCATTTTAATAAAAGAATGAATCAAGTCTTAAAGAACTATTAATCCTGGGAGTCCATATAAAAAAGATAAAGGATCCATACTAGAGTGAGAAGGTGATGGGAAGAGTAAAAGCATTCAAGTTCAGGGATAGATCCAAATTAGGGACCAAAAGGTGAATTCAGGTCCCTCATTTCAGAGTAGGGGAATAACAAGCTAGGAATAATCTAGGTGAATTTTTCCAAAATGTATTCTCATTTTGGGGTCTTCAAGGCATAAAGTTAAATAGCTTTACACTATCACTCCCATCAGGGTAAGTAGTTATCAATCGAATTGATTCAAACTTTATAAAATTCCAGAAACAACATTGTTTTAGGCACTGATAATTAAACTCATTTAACAACCGAATAATCTGGAAACAATGCTCCTCCTTTCAGCATTTTGTCCTGTTAGCTTGGCACAATCTACATAGTAAACTAGCTGCTGAGTATGTATAGAGTAAAAAGACGAAACATGCACTACTTTTCCCCAGTTTTAGTACTTTTAAGACCAATTCATGTGGCTTTAAACTGTGACAAAAAGCTTCCAGGAAGTGAATACAGGTTAACAAAAATTTAGGAGGCAACATATTTTGCTTTCAAGATTCAAAATAATCATTTCACAAAGAAAAGCTATGTCCTTACTGATATTCCCGCCCTTTCCCATCCCTAAGTATTTGTTGAAACGCTAAAATCTCTCCCTGACTTTACACAAAACTGCTATCAGGTTTGGTTATTCTCAGCTTGGAATATAAACCTACAGATAGAAATGAAGGCTTTTTCTCTAGTGACTTCTTCCCCTTAAATGCAGTGGCAGGCTCTAATTTCTTCTGCATATAGTGCTAAAGCAAGTGATTTCAATACAGGGTCCCAAAGACTCTGTGGGTAGAACTGAATCTCAATAAGTTTGGTTTCCTCTGTAGTCATGTATTTTACCCTATACATTTAAAAACATTATTATCATAAAGGGTTCACAGCGTTTATGGGACTGACAAAAATGTTTAAGACACATAAAAGGTTAAGAAGACACATTCTGGAATCCCTAGGGTCCAGAATGTGTCTTCTTAACTGCCAAATGGCATTTAAGATATGTACTTGATGTGGAAACAATATGAATACCAAACAAAACAAACAGTGAAATAGCAATTGATTATGTTCCTCAGTCTGTTTTGTTGGCATCAACAGATACAGATCATTAATAACCAACATAGACTAAGTGCTTCTTTGTTAAATCTGGGGCCCATAATTGAATTCATTTCACAACACACTGAAAGCAAAACAAGCAAAGTGCCATCTACTCTTCAGGGTCACAATTAGGACCATGTCACAAATAATCTCCCTGAGTATCTAAATTGCCTAAGGAAAAGACTCTAAAATAAATTAATTGATCATTTTTAGATACTTGTTGCAGCCAAGTTTGAGTAGAGAAAATTAATGATTCATGTCATAGAGACAAATTGTAAGAAAGTTTCATTGCATAATTTATGTGAATGGTGTTCAAAATTCTGTGCCCTGTGCTTTATAGTTTCAAGATCTTTCATCTTTTATTTTATTGCTACTTAAAATTCCATTCTAAGAAACATTAGGCCACTATTTTAGGAAATATAGAATCTGTTTATGATTTGGTTTCTCGACTGTAATACATGCTTTCACACCTTTAAAAATAATATCATTCAACTTCACTTTCTAAAGATTTGAATTTATGTTTATCTTCCATTAAAAGCGATGGTTTCAATTTATAAGAAGTCTAATGGAGATTCCTTTTCGCTTTTTATAACAAAAAAGATTCAGCTTTACTGTGTAAGTTTTGAATCCCTACAAGCCTTCACCAGGCCCACAATCTTACATAAAAGTGATATGTGTAGTCTTTTATGTGTTAACACAAATCTAAATAAGTTTCACTATAATCACCGGGGATGAAGTATTTTTATTACAAAAAGCTCTATAGTGCATTAGTCAATTAGTTATCTTTCTGATGGTTAGTACCTCTTCAGTGTGCCATTTGTCATGGCATTTATCCAATATGGTACTTTATATGGATAATAACGAAGGGAAATAAAACCACACATCTAAACTCTCCTTGGAGGTAATTACATTGTCAAATTTATAGGTAATGAGAAAAATTTTTAAGCTTTTAAAACATTGTGGCATGGATTATAGAGTTTGTTTGTTTATTTGTGTTTCTGTTGGCTAGCTGTCTCAACAAACATTATTTTTACAAGTGAGGTTTCACACAATCAACAAATCACAAAGACAATCCTGAGTATATGTTTGGAAGCATAAAAATTTTTAAAAGCCAGTGTAAAATGATTGATTGCTGAACTTGGAAAAATAAACTATTCTGTCAACCGGGCTTAAAATAAATATATGTCTAATATTGCAGGACATAATATGCAACTGAAGTTAGTAGTCAGTAAAGCTTCCTATTATATGAAGTCAGAAACCTATGAAAATCTCTTTTTTTCCATAAATTAACCTCAAAAGTCTATGACTACTTTGTAAGTACTTGGAGTCTATACTGGTATGACTATCCCTCCCTCAAGAATTTGGAAATAAGGAAAAATGTGTTGTACACCAAAAATTACAATATGTAAACAGAACAAAATGAATCAGATTATGACAAATCACTTTTATGAGGCACAGTTGCAAATAGGGTTCATATGATTATAAAATAAATGTCCATTTTTCCAGTTGCTCAGGCCAAGGACCTTGCAGTCATCACTTCCTTTTTGCCTGTATTTGACTTGTGTTTTATCTCCAATCTCACAGCAAACCCTACAGCCCTACCAAGAAAATCCATAACCATATCTACTGCCTCCATCCATTTCCAAAGGAATGAATTTCTCCTGCTTGAATTATTACAACAGCCTCTGACTGGTCTTCCTGCCTCTGCCTGTGTCTCTTCAGTCTATTATCAAAACAATAGCCACAGAGAGGCTGTTAAAATGTTTGTTAGATCACCTTGTTCCTCTTCTTGCCCTCACCCTCTGAAGTCTTCCAAGTCACTCAGAAAAGAGGCTAACATCTTTAGAATGACTGAAATGGCCCTGTTATGCCCCATCTCATAAGTCTTCATCTCATCTTCTGCTACTCATCTCCTCGCTCACTCTACTCTGGTCACACTGGCCATTTTACTCTCCATGAAATTCAAAAGGCCAAGTTCTGTCTCCCAATGTTGTAATTGCCATTCTCTTGGCTTGGAGATTCTTGCCATGCCAAATGCCTCCTTCTTAGTAGGGGCTTCCCTGATAACCCTGTTCTAAATGGTATCACCGGCTCAAGTTCCCCTCTTGACCTCTTTTTCCCAACATTCCATTTATGTTCTTCATTTATTTGCCTTTATAACACTTCCCTTCTATCCTCTCCTGTATTTTACCTATTTTATTATCTGTTTATCCTTGTTAGAAAGCTTTTTAGAATATAAATAAATAATCATTTATTTTGTTCACTGCAGTATCCCAGCACCCAGACAGTGCCTGGCATGGAGTGGAAGTTCAATAATTATTTGCTGAATAAATAATTAGATAAAGGAATAAATGGATCATTAGAGGAAGATCTATAAAGGAACAGATACACAAATCCCTTGAAGATACAATATGACTTCCATACCAAGATAAGCCAAAATTTAACAAATTCACATATATTAAGAGAGACTATATGAGAGAGAAGATAGATAGGAAACAGCAACATGAAGGTAGCATCTCAGTTTGCCCAAGACTGAGGAAGATCTCCAGATGAGGACCTTCTGTGCTAAATCCAAGAAAATATTGGGAAGAATAGGACAAGCTTGTCACACCAGCTAGTGTGACACACATAGTGGCAGACACTATGAAAAGTGCTAGAAATTTAAAAATATACATGTATTACATATCCCCTCATTTGGATATTTGAGAAATTTGTTAATCTCCTGCACTTACTAATAAGAATTTTTTATTTTTATTTCCTATCAATGAAGTTTAATGAATGCTTATGTATAATATTTACTCTAAGTAAGCATTTCGGAGCAAGCAATTTTGCTCCAAATGAAAAAAAAAATTAGAGACTAATTGAGGATATAAGTATATTAAAAGATATGGTAAGTTTAATTTGATATGACAATAATTTATTGAGCATATATTATTTGTTGGACCTGATTTGATGCTTTGAAAAGACATATGATATATTTTAAAACATGGGCAGAACTTAGTGGTCTCCAAATGACTTTTTAGCTATAGTTTCATTTCTGTCCTTTAACTAGGACATCTGCCTATCTAAAACAGATTATCAAGGAAGGAAAATGCTTTACCCATTGAAAATGTGACTCTTACTTTTCGTGCTTTTTGGGAGCTAGATGAAATCAGCCATTATCTGTTTTTCTTATACCCAATTAAGGGTCTAATTCTTCTAATTTTAGATGTAATAGCAGACCTCTAATTGACTGTATCCATTTATTTAAGAAAGAAAGAGAGAACTACATTTTTATTACAAGATTAAAGAGTTAAGTCACCTTCAGAGAGATAATCTAACACTATGGAAACCAACTCACACTCTGCAGTCCCAGCCAAACTTCAGAAACTCAGGATCTTTGGCCTGTGTATAGGTTACTTTAGTCTCTGCTGCAGGCAATTTAAGAAGCTCTATCACTACCATGGGCTCTGACTAGCTTTTGATAAAAATCATCTTTGTTCAGCTGCATTAGTTTTCCATTATCTTTTGGTGAGGCATGAGAGCCAAAGTCTAAACAAAAAAGAAAGACAGTCACACATCTTTATATATCTCAGCATTTAAAAACTTGAAAATACCTCCCTCAGCAACAAACCTGTAACAGCAGGCTTCAGGTAGAAATTGCAGCTTTTCTTTAGATCTCGAGAGAAAGATGCTTAGGCATACTTCTGTTCGAAATTCTGCATCCTACACATCATTAGAGACAACATGGTGAGAAGCATCTTCAAAGCTAATACACTAGCAGCTATTTCACAATTATTACCTTAAGTTATTCTTCAGTTCTTTCCCCAAATGCTGTGTTCTCAACTGCAACCATCAGTGTTTCTCAAGCTTCCATGGAGAAAGTTTCAGTCAGCAAATTTAGAGGCTAGTCACAACAGTAATGACAGTGTGTTAAATAGCTTAATTTGAATCCCCGGTTGAAAATGGGGCAGAGAGATAGGAAGATAGAAAGCACTTTGAGAAGGATTAAGGAATTTAAATAACAGTTATTCTCAGATGAGTCCCCTAAACAAATAAACAGACAAACACAAAACTGTCCAGAGTGGAACTTTCATCATCGCTCTACTAATCAGTTATAAACTGGAAATCTTCTGAATATCCTAAAGTTCTTTAAGCTTAGCATATCAAAAACAGAACTCATTCATCCCTCAATAATCTTTTTTCTTTTTCCTATATTTCCCCTTTTTTCTATTAATGGAGCTACAAGTCATTTATACCAGGAACCAGTCACTACTAATTCTTCTATCTTGCTCCGTATAATAACTCAGCAGTGAGCTTGGCCAGTCAGTCCACTAAGATTGGGGAGACTTTCCATTAAGAGCAAGTTTAAGTTTGCTTTTATTTCACTTTATCTACTAAACAAACAATACGCAGCATAAATGTTATATACAAGTTTAAGGACTCAAGTAAGTAGACTCAACTGCCTGATGGCCTTCTTAATTCCTCCCAGATTTGTGCCAAAGAGTAATAACTAATGTAAACTTCACAGAGAGAAAGAAAGAAAGAAAGAAAGAAAGAAAGAAAGAAAGAAAGAAAGAAAGAAAGAAAGAAAGAAAGAAAAAGATTCTTTCACCAATTAGAAAAATTCACCAATTAGAAAATCCCATATTTAAAGGTTTTCTGTATTCCACAGCACTTGGCTAGGGAAGGGACCATGACAGCACTCAAGGGTTTACCACATTACCCTATAAATATGTGTGCTGCTTCCCAGTTACACACTTCTGGGATGCTTTTTCTACTGCATCATCAGATCTCCTGAGGTTTCAACCCCACAGATGGGTCTAGAACACACTCACCACACCAATGCTGTTGGATCTACTTTTTAAAGAGCTATAACATCATTGCCTCTGACCCATTTGCACTGCCATTGGTTTAGTACAGCCTCTGATCACCTCTTCCCTTCCCTCTTCATCCCTCTCCATCCCATCATCTGCAGTCCTGCCACTTATCTCTCTAAAATGTCAATGCATTCATGTCACTTGCTGCTTCAAAACACTTTACGATTCCTTGCTGAAAAAGTCCAACCTCCTAATTGTGGTTCTGAAGGCCTTTCATATCCTGGCTTCTAATTTATTTCTCTGACATTATTTCCATCATTGTCCTACTCATAACCTCCTTTCCAGAAAATGCCCACTACTGCTGTTCTGTGGCTGTGCCATGCTGTTTCATTCCATCTTTCCTTTGTACATGTTATCCTTACCACTGCCTTAGTTATTCAACAGCCATGTCCATAAAGCCTACTTTATGTGGAGTGCCTGGCTAGGTGCTAAGGATCCGAAGTCAAGTAAGATGTGGTCTTTTTTGAGAAAAATTTACAACTTGGAGGAAATTCAAACACACAGAACAACAGTAATTCTACAATGTGAAAAATTTTAACAAGGGCATATATAAATTGTTATTGGAGCCCACAGGAATATCCACTAAAGGAAACAGAGGTGAAAAGCACTGAAGACCTCCTGATATTTTTAAGTTTTATAGAACTGGAGATCATTCTTCTAAGTGAAGTATCACAAGAGTGGAAAAACAAACACCATATATACTGACTATTAAAATGGAACTAACCGATCAGCACTCATATGCATAGATGGAAGTAAAACACAATGGAAGTTAAACAAGTGGGAGGGGGGGTGGAGGGAATGGGTAAAATCACACTTAATGGGTACAAGGTACACTATCTGGGTGATAGACCTACTATACTTTGACTCAAGCTGTGCAAAAGCAATCATGTAACCAAAACATTTGTACCCCCATAATATTCTGAACTTAAAAAAAGTTTATCCTCCCAAAAATTAATAAATAAAACAAATTTTAAAAATTTAGAAAAGAATAACTAGAAGTCATTTATTAAATGGACCTCTGATTTTCTATGCTCTTAGCTAAGGAGAAATTTTGAATTGGTTCAAATACAAATGGTGAGTGCTTTCCCATTTAAACTGTTGCCCACACTTCTAGGTTGATGGAAACTTCATTTTCCAGTTTCCTGGGGTTAGTGAGTGGTCTGAACCTCTTAAATGAGGATATTTCAGTTGAGATTTAGCAAAGCTTCAAATACAATGGGGAAAAAAAAAAACTTCTGAGGAATGACCAATGGATATTACAGGAAGAACTTTTATGATGGCAAAATAGTCATTAAAGTTTCTCAGTTCTCATGATTTGGGTTCTAATGAAAGCTGGCAGTCTGTACTGAGTGCACACCTCTCCACTTGTTACCTCCAGGCATTAGCCCATCATCTCGGGCATATTCCAGCCTTTTCCAGCAAGGTACCTTGCCAGATTTTTCTCACAATTCCCCTTCTGAGCAACACCAAGAGAATGTACCTGGGTGTGATAATTTTGCTTTCAAAGTCAGCACACAATGATGAATGAATGGATGGAAGGGTGGATGGATGGATGGATAGATAGGTGACTGGATGGATTGGGACATGCATAAACTACCATTCATGGGATAATCTCTGTTCTACTTTCTACTATAATAGTGCTAATTTTCCCCAGGGTGATAGATAATTGACTCAATGCAGAAAGGAAATCAATGAAGGAAATTTATATAAACCTTTATTAAAACCTCCATGTTTTATATTCCTTTCTTTCCTAGTTTACTAGTAATAGTAATTCCTATTACTCCTTCAAGACTCACTTTAATAATCCTTCCTATGTAAAGTCCTCCCTACCCCCAACTGATTTGATCATTTTATTTTCTATGTTAAAACCACATTTTGTATGTGCTCATCACAGCAATTATGACACCATTATTTTTCACATGTCCTACTACACTACGGGCACGTGGAGGACTGTTTCTTGTGTAACTGTAGGTTTTCCCATGCTTTGATCATAACAGCGCAGGACCGTTTCAATAGCTTCATTTTGCTAGGAGACACTTTGTTCCAGACAAGAACATATCCTTGATACCTGAAAAAATTAGAAGCATGCTTTTATTTCTAAATGATTACCACCCTATCTTCTTAATCAGCCCATAGTGATCTTAATCTTGCCTGTCTGTTTGACTCATGGTCATTACTTAGAAATGTTGTTACTGAGGTGTTTTGAGGTCTACTGAAGTGTGGGGTTGTGCTTTAATTTTTTTACAATTATCTTGACACTTATTTCTCTTCTGTTTTGGTCATGAGTTATGGATTTCTCTTCTTATTGTCAGTCTGCCTGTTCTTAGGACATCTCTCATCCCAAATTTCCTTCAAATGTGCTGCTTCCAAAGAATCCAGGCATCTGAAGTTATCAGAAGTACACCTACATGAATAGGCTTTAGAATGAGAGCTAAAGGCACTTTCTGACAAACAGAAAGTTATCTTGGTGTTATGTTTTTACATAACACCAAGAGTTGCATTTTTGCTGCTCTAAGAATTGAACAGAAAAATAATAAATATTCTTCAACCTCAAATGTCCAGGTCTATTCTGAATGAGAAAAGTCCTTCAGATAAGTGAAGCCTGTAAGTGGATATGATGTACCTGAATGCTGTAGTTAAAAATAAAATGAATAAAAAATAAATAAAACGAAATGAAGTTTTTAAAAAAGGAAAAAAGAAAAATCAATAAACACTAAAAATTAGCTCAAAAAGTTCCCACTGAAAAAACTACCCAGAAAAATCATTAATTTTCGGAACTTGAAGCAACAGATATAATCCTTTTAAAGCCTTCAATCTTTTTGAAATGAATTCAATTTGTATCTATAATAGTAACCTTGGAGGAGAGAGAGAGAGAGAGAGAGAGAGAGAGAGAATGCACATGTTCTCAAGTGGCAAGTACATATGTATACTCAAGCAAACCTGCTGCTTTGTTGAGAGAAGAGTTAATGAAAGGAAGCAGTTGTAGGAAAGGCTGAAGGCAAGTAGCAAGCAAGCCTAAAAATTTACCAGCATCTTTGCTGGAGCAAATAGCATAATTTTTCTTCAATTCATTAAATATTATTGGAAATTATCTTTTTATATCAGAGGAGACATTTGCTTCATGATCTGTTGAACAATTTCTATGGGACATTTAAGCTTATTAAGTTTTCTTAATTCCTATGAAATTAATCCAAATTTTAAGCAGCAAAATACTCAGATGTTTTTCCATAGATGGTTTCCAAAACAAAAGGAAATGCCACTTTATTGTCTTGCAAACATTTCTATAATTTTCGCCACTGCATATTACACATAAAAATCACAATATAGCATAATAAAAACTAGTTGTTGCTTGCAAAGTACTTTAAAAACATTAACAAATAATTTTTGTGGCTTATTTTGGATATATTGAATTTTCTTAATAGGAACTAATCTATAAGGAAATTTTGCTCTAGAAATAAAAATTAAATCCTGCTTTGTAAACTTTAGACATCACCATTTCTCATTACTACAACTAAGAACAAATGTACATATGGTAGTTTAACAGTAAATGATTCAAAATTTAAGCAGATATCAGATTCTTCAGGACTTAATGTCTCATCACTATAATTTTATAACTGTCATTTGTAATGAAGTAGAGTTCCTGTAACAACCAAATGTATATATCGTCAACAATTATATTAGCAAATAAGCAAGTTGTCTAAATTTTGTTCTAACATCTAAAGAAATTAAAACAATCACCAAAGAATAAAATTACCTTGCAATCACCAGTCAAAAAGAGAATAAGGGGGTTTTGTATGTTGTGATTATTATTTGAATATAATATTGTACCAGTAAATGTTATTGAAAACTTTACAGTGTTGTTATTTGCCAATTCTTGTTTTTACTGTTTCTTTACTATGTGCTAATATAGATAAAAAATTTGTAATCTATTTGCTTTGCTTTTATATTCCATAAGGCATTTTAAAAATCTGCAACCTTGCTTTTCAAAGTATGATTCATAAATTAGAAGCATCAGTATAATCTGGAAGATTCTTAGGGATGTAGAATCTCAGGACCACTGAATCAGAATCTGTTCTGTAACAAGATCCCCAGGTGATTGACAGGTACACTGAAGAAGCACCATCCTAGCACATAACTCCCCTTAGCTATAGCATGTAACTTCTCTTGCATATGATTGGACTTTGTAATGTAAACATTCAATACTGAACCTGAGAACTTTTGCGACTGAATTTTTAAAATGAAAGAAAAAAATTATATGAAAATTAGTGTGTTCACTTAAAAAGCTATGTTGATATTGGCAAATTTATAGATCTTAAAGTTTTTTTTTTTTTTTACCAATAAATAATACATAAGTGACCAAGACAATTTTAAGGACAATGTGAATCTTCTTATTCCAAATGCCATTTACAGTATTCGGCAAAGTCTTCATTTATTCGACAGTGCCAGGTGCTGCGACTGGGGTCAAAGACTAGTGACACAAAGGTATCCAAGATACAGTCACTGCCCTCAGGTCCACTATGTTCTGGAGGGAGATATGGACCAATAGCAGGTGCTTAGAATAAATAAAGTTTATAATTACAACCTGTTAAAGTGTATGTAGTGAGAATGATCATTCTGAAAAGAAATCATTTCTCCAATATTTCCATCTACACTGTCAGGGAGAATTTAGATTATTATGTCAAGATTACAAAGAGAAAGAAACAATAGAAAGAAAGTTATTGTAATTGTAATTGTTATTATAATTGTTGTTTGTTGTTTTATCTTCTAACTAAATTGCAGAGAATAAAAACTGAAAAGTGGTGAGGGGAGCAGATCAGATTATGTCACTGCAACAGACTGAAGAGAGAACACAGAGGGCAGTGGGCCCCATCTGCCTTTCAGCCTCCAGATGGGAAAGATGAGTGTGATGGGAAAGATGGGTGTCCCTCAGGAAGACAGATAGGAAGTCCAGATAGAGACAATAAAGAAAGGAGGGACCAAGGGGCCGGGCCTGGTGGCTCACGCCTGTAATCCTAGCACTCTGGGAGGCTGAGGCGGGAGGATCACTTGAGGTCAGGAGTCCGAAACCAGCCTGAACATAAGCAAGACCCTGTCTCAACTAAAAATAGAAAGAAATTAGCCAGACAACTAAAAATAGAAAAAATTAGCTGGGCACAGTGGCACGTGCCTGTAGTCCCAGCTACTTGGGAGGCTGAGGCAGGAGGATTGCTTGAGCCCAGGAGTTTGAGATTGCTGTGACACCAGGGCACTCTAGCCCAGGCAACAGAGTGAGACTCTGTCTCAAAAAAACAAAAAAAACAACAAAAAAAGAAAACAAAAACGAAAGACAGAAGGGTGGTCAGCAGGAGACTTGTGGAATGCCTCTCACATGGGACACTTAGCAGCTGAGGGAAAACCCAGTCAAAACATGCAGAACAGCTGAGAGGCTGATCTTCTAGGAGCCATTGGAGGGACCATTTTATCAATAGTTACCTGCAAGTGACCCTAATATAGCTGAACAGCATGTTGGCATTTTCCTTTTTAATGGCCCCATACCATCTTGCCACCACAAAAACAAATGCGCAAACAAAGTGAAGAGGATGGATTGCTTAACCAGAGTGGCAGACCACCAAAGTGGAGTGGAAAAGCCCCGGAACCTGGATTTTGGGTGGGATTGAACAATGTGTGTGTTTACTGTGTGCCAGGTAAGCGGATAGTAACTGGATTTTGTACTCACTACAACCGTATAAAAGAGTCATTATTATAATATTATCAGCCTCGTTTATTATAGAAATGAAGAAATCAATGCTGAGAAAAATGAAGTTGCTTGGTTGCTCAAGAATACATAGAATTCAAATACAGTAAATGGCAAACCCAAGACCTATCTGATTCTGTAACTGTGCTTTTAACCTCTATGGTATAGAAGTAAATCCTAAGAGACAGATATACATTATTATTAGGAAGTAATCATGCAGGTTTACCTAATCCTGACCTAGGAAGAGAGAAAAAGCATCTTAGAAGAGGTGAAATCTGTGCTAAGTCCTCAGAGTAAGAGGAGGGGATACTAAGGCAAAAACAGGCATTCAGACAAAGGGACCAGCGCGCAGACACTCCGACGTAAGAAGTCACCAGGACTGTGGGACTGAGAGGGGAGTAGATGAGCACTCAGGGTTGCTGGAGCTCAGAACAACAGGTGGCGGTTGTGGGGGGTGTAGAGTAATTGGCTAGAAACATGAGGGGTTGGGATCTATCTTACAGCATGTCAAATAACGTGAACTTTAGACATTTTGGAATAGATATGAACTGAAATTCTTTGATTCTATCTTTTGTGTAATTATCTGTTCCTTTTTTTATATGTACAATATCTTTGTTTATTTTTAAAATTCATTATAGACTCCAGAGTGTTTCCTTTCGGCATTATTTCTGTGACTATCAGATTCTTATTTTTCTCTTTGTTTTTATCTCTTTCATTCCCATTAAAGATTTCTTCCGATGCTGAGTGACAATGAAAGAAGTGCTAAAAATAAGCACAACTCTGTGTATAAACACAAGATTTGTTCACTGATGGGCTCCACTCCTGGGCTGCTGAGTGCTTAAAAGATACTTATAAATCACTCCCATCCCCAGATATTTTAACTCGATTGATTTGAGGGAAGACTCAAGCATCAGGATACTTAACAGGAGATTCTAAAATGCAGGAAAGTTTGAAAATAGCTGCCCTAAGGTGATCTCGGAGAGACCTTTGATATTATCTTAGGCTGGTTTTTATTCAATGAAGAAATCTTTAAAATATCCCTGGATTGGGTAGTGAGGAGAGGCAGGGCACATGATAACAATAAGATAAACTGTCCACATCCAAGAAGGTGGGGCAAGGAGTGGGATGAGGTAGGATGAGGTTTTATCTTTATATGAGTAAATTCTCATTAAATTTCCTGCTTTTAATAACAAGTCTCATTCCCACCCTCTCATGAGTCAAGTGCCCCAAGTGCAGAAACTTTGCAAAGTTACTTCTCCAGAAGGTAAAATTCCAGATTTCTGCCAGCAGGAAAGACAGAATCACTTGATTGTAGAGTTTGGGGGGTTAGGGATCTAAAAAATTTAAAAATATGCTATAAGTCCCAGTTTCAGGCTCAATTTGTACCCTTGCTTGCTCAGGTAACTGGTCATCCAAATTTCAGAGTCTTTCTGAAATTTTTTACTCCAGTAGAGGAAGTTTGCTTATTTATAGGTTACCCCAATCCCAGACAACATAAAGTTAGATTTCTCATCTCTGTTGAATCAGTCAACTGGCATCACCTGCTTTGTAATTTCTAGAAGCTTCTGTTAGCTCATCATTCTTTTTCATTCTTTTGTCTCGGCGTGTTTGTGCCTTTTTGTTTCTTCATTTTGAATGTGTATAAGAGGAATATAGAGAAATGCTAAATCATAAATCCCACTCCTATTCATTCTAAACTCAGCCAGGGATGATTGATGAAGAATGTGAACCTAGAAGCCACAAGATTGCATCAAAACACCGAAGAAGACAGCAAATACTCTTGAAAACATGGTTGATAGTTCATCTGTATTTAAGCCCAAGGAAAAGGTGCTAAGGATCTCTGGTTCCAGTGCTGTCAGGACATGGAGTTGTGTCTGTGATGCCCTGGCCATAGAGCTTCCAGTTTGACTGAGAGTATACTATTTTAGAAATTGTTTATTGATGATATTCTTTCATATGTTTTCCCCACTTATTGGGGCTTGATATGTGCTAACCACTATGCCATGCACTTTACAGATATTCTCTTTTAAATTGCTTAATAATCCTAATAGGTAGGAGAGATCATTCCCAACTTTAAGGTGAGAAAACTGAGATTCTGAGAGGACAAATGAGGTGCCCAAGCTCACAAGGTTAAATTGCGTTTGGATGACACGCTGTTTTCTTCCGATGGCCAGGCAGTGCTGTAGCTCAGCGCTACCCCATCACACGAGCCAGGAATGAAACTTGCAATTCAGTATGTTAGTAGTTGTCTTTACCTCGTCCACAGAGTCACCCAAGACATGAAGAATGTTCTGGGGTCATGGAAATCAGCTGTGGAAATCAGGATTAGCATTATTTGCAGGTCCCTTTGTTCATTGTTGTTAATGGCCCTGGCATACTGACCAGATCTACTTAAATAAAATAGCCCTATAGAAACAAACTGTATCTAACCTAATTCCTACAATTTAAACCTGTTTCTTTTCTTTTATCCTCGGGAGAGAAGGAAAATATCTGCTAATCTTCTTTCTTTTAATAAGACTGCCACACTTTTGAAAAATTATAATTTATAGTGCCTCTTGTACAGTAGCAAAAAAAGAAAAAAAAAAAAAAGAAACTCTTCTCACACTATTCTCTGCATTGGCCAGCCTTTTATTATTTATGTATTCATCCTTTATTGGATTTATACAGTACCTTTCCCCTGAAGAGCTCAAGGTTCTGTGCAAGAACTTTTAAGCAGCAAACATTATTTCAACATAATGAGCTTGACTCTGTCTCCTACAGAAAAAGCAGAATATCATAAACTTAGCCAGAAAAGGATCACTAAACCTAAATAAGTCAACCCCGATTTATGAATGCAAAGTGCCCAGAGAGGGGTATCATCACCACTGGGAATAGCAGCAGGACAAGGAGCCGAGTTGAGTGAGAGAGTTTTCACTGAAAGGCATAAAAGAGAAGCATCACCTTTTCTTACCAATGAAGCTTGCAGAGTGTACAGGACAGCGTGCGGATGGGGAAGAAGAGGGGGGAGGAGACAGGAGTGCATGGGAAAATGGAGACTGTAGAAACAATGACTGAAGAAGGGAAGTTCCTTCTAAAGACAATTACCAGGCAAAAGAGGTAAGAGTGAAAGATGAGTAAAGTCAGAGACCTTTGATGAGGAACCAGGAAGCAGGGTATCATGGTAGAGGCTGGCCTTGAAGTTAATCCTACCATTTTCCACAGTTTAAATACAATCGTCAATGAACGGTGAAAGAAATTATCTTAGAGAGGTTCTCTAGAATGTACTTCTTCACACAAGCCTTATGTCAAACACACCATGGTCGTAAAGAAATTATCTAGATCGCATGGTTAGGCTGCAGTCTCATAACTTTAAGAAGAAACCCTACTGGTGAAGAATTTCATTATTGGTGCGTGTATGACCTAACTAGGAATTTGGGCAACTCTGACAGAAAAACATGGATTTTTTCTTCATGTTTCTTTTTTATGCTCAAGAGCATTGGAATCTATCTCATGGGATTCATATCTCCTAAGTAAACAGAAGACTGTATCAAAGTCAAGGTCTTTGGCCCTTTGTTCCTGCCCCTCTGTCGCACCTGGTACAACTCAACACTGGTTCCTGCGGCATCCGGGTCAGGGGAAGCCCGCCCAGGTACACTGCCCAGTGCAGCTGATACTGATAAAAATCAAAGAATTACAGTCAACTGATATAATTCCCAAACAAAAATGTCTTGTTTAATAATCTCAGGGAGAATTCTAAAAGTTTTGCAAGAAATATTTTGGAGAAGCTATTTGGAATGGGGTTCTGGGGTGAGACCCCCAAGGAAACTCTTGAGGAATATACAAATAGTCACAAGATATCCTTCTGGGAAGAGTGGGTTTTGTCCTGGGAGCACAAAGCTTTTGTTTTATAGAGTATTGTTTCTAAAAATTATATTAAAAAAACAGAGAATTTCCCTTCCTACTCTTATCCTAATAGCATTTAAACCTGCTCTACTCCCCGCCCCCCAATAAATGTTAAACTAGCCTCTTTAGAATGTCAGTTTGACACAATGTCAAATTATTAACCTTTCTCGGAACACCAGATTATTTGTATGACTGGGGCCACTAAATCTCTCAATCTGGCTTTGTTCCTAATTGACCATATGGGGATAAGAAATCAAAATCCAGAGTCATAATGACCTGATTTTTCTTCAGGTCTTGCTACTTTGTCTTTGGATGACTTTAGAAAGTTACCCAAATTCTTTAACCCTCAGACTGAACATTAGGAAAATGGGACTAGTACTAGTATCTGCTTTGTAAAATTTTTTGTGGTGATTAAATGAAATAATGCATATACAGTGGTTGACAAGATGTTTGATCACCTAGGAAGCTCTCAATGAACATTAGTTTTTGTCAGCAACATTAAGTTATTAAAGATTCAGACTATTATCTCCCAGCCAATAAAGAGAAAAAATAACCACCCTTGACTTCTTATTTATCATTGCATGCCTTGTGCCTAAACTTTCTTTTACTTTTAAATGCTTTATTTTTCTTCTCAGCAGTGTTCATATTTTATTTTTCAAATAATTATAGCTCATTTATTTTCATTTATTATATGACTCCTATACTAGAACATAAACACCAGGTGGACAGGTCTATATTGTTCATCCTATATCACTGGTACGAGCCAAGGAACATTGCAGATACTCATGAAAGTCTGATGAAAAACTGAAATATGCTTGGCATATATTGCATGTTATATAAATCTTTAAGTTGATATACAAGAATATGAACAAATATGTGGATCCAAAGAGTAGATGTATATAGCTCCATTTGTATATGTGAATGCTCATTCTCCTGTTGGGCCATTTCCTATACAGCAGGGAACATAGTGAGTGACAGCTGCTTTATTATTGATTGAAAACTGGCTAATGAGTTATGACTACTTAGCATAACAGAGAGGTGAATAAATTTGAAGAGGGCCAGGTTCATCAGCAGAGTGGTTTAACTGCTAGAAAACAGGATTTAGAATGAGAAGCTAAGGGAATTGGGGCTATTCAGCCTGGAGAAGAGTGTGGGAGGATGTTATAGAGCAGTCGAAGGCCAGCTGTTCTCCATTTTTAAAGACTAATCCATGCAATAAAATGCAGGAGGTGATGTGTTAAAGTAAATTCGACATGGGACTAAGGATTTTTTAAACATACATTTGTGTTATAGCATTGGGGAACTTTCAAATTTAAATTATATTAGAGAATTATAGTCAAAAAAAATCTCAATGGAAATAGCTATAATTAGGTATTTGGAAATACATGTATGGGCTTAAATGAAATCTAACATTAGTCAAAATACAAAATATATGCACAAAGCTGAACACCTTCATCGTATGTGTAGCCCTCACTTAACAACTGTACTAGGTACTCATAACTTCCAAGATAATTGTTTAATTTCAATAAAATTTTATTTCAGATATGATTTATCACAGGCTTTTCCCCAGGATATAAACTAATCTAGAACTTTATGGGTAAAAAAATATATACAGAATAATTAATGCCATAAAGTGTGACATAATTTTGATTTGTTAATGAAAGTACTAAGATTTGATGATTTGGAATAATCATTTTAACTTTCATCCCACTTTATGTAATTACTTTACAAAACATGTCAACTGTATCACATTATGAATACATTAAGACAAATTGCAACTTCAAAATTTATCATTTTATGAATCTCTTAGTAAAGCATTATTTTGCAACTTCAAAATCACCTTTACATGGATAATTCTGAAGCCATAACGGTATACTTAATGATTTTTTCAGAGTTGAACATACCTACACAGAAATATATATTCTAATTTTACTCAAAGGACTGAATGTTTGCCTTAGTAATTTTGTGCATAGGACTTTGTTTTCTCACTGGTGACTTAGAGTTCGCCTGTAGAATAGAATCATATTTTGACTGATCTTTTTTGAAAATAATTATTCCAATATACTTAGTGCTTACTGGATATAAGCACTGTATGTGTATTATTTCTATTCCTCACCACAGTCCTTAAAGTAAGCACTACTGACTACTTTATAAGCACTATTATTTTTTAGATAAAGAAACTTGTCCAAGATAACACCACTAATGGGTGGCATTACTGGCATTCTGTTCAAAGACATAAAACTCTAGAATACATGCTACCGTTTTCAACTGTGTTTATGAAAAGCAACTAACTACACACAAGAGTAACAATAATATAGGGAAATTTAAATAATATATTCTATAAACCTAGGATTCAAATTTTGAACAAAATATTTACAGAACTTCCATAGCATTGTGGTTAAAACCGTAAGCTTTAGAATTAGATGGCTTAGGTTCAGTTATTGGCTCCAAGTTTTTGTAATCTCTAAACTAGCTTCACTTTTCTCCTAAGATGGATTTGATATGAGTAATACTTACTTCCTAAAGGTGTTGTAAGGATAAAGTAAAATTCTGAATGTAAAATACCTACCACGGTGCTAGTTATACAGTAGATGCTCAATAATTGTCAGTGAATATGCTAAATTGCATGCCTTTTGCAAACACAGAAAGCCAGTCTTCATGATTATATAGCAAAACAATGAAATTCTGAGTTTCAAACTAGAATGTAAAATATGCCTTTGTTGTATTATTTTACTATTTCCTTCTTTTTTTTTTCCATTCTCATACTTTCATTCCAGCTTTGTTTTGGGAATGGAAGATAGTAAAATTGTAGAATCCTTCATTTCTTTTACAAATATTTTAATGCAGTATATTAATTTTCTTGTGAGAAGCTGTGATTTAATAGTACATTTTCAGGAACCTATCTTTTAAATTAAGTTGTTTACATTTCAAATGCAATATAGTAAAATCCAAGTACGTGGCATGATTCCGAAACCTTGGGTTTCAAACCTTCAGATTCATTGAAAGAATGTGTTTTTTTCTTTTTATCTGCTGAGTCTTAACAGATACATGAGCACCATCTTTTGGCAAAAATAAATCATGAATTTAAATTTTTAAATGGTTATCTCTCAGCTATCATCTTATATGTGGTGGTCCTAAAATGGACTCAAATGCAGACAAAATTGAAACAGTTACATTGTCAATTTTTTCCAAGTGACTTTACCCTTGAATGAATTAATCTGAGCAATTTATCTAATTTTTCCACAATAATTCTAAAAATAAATAGCAGATACATAGTTTAATAATAGATTTTGTGGTTCCAGAACCTTCTTATCTTTCCATTCATGATAGGTGCCTATCCAAAAATGCCAGACTCATGTAAAAGCAGTAACTCCCTAAGAGCTGTGGCAGGTGTGCTCGGACCTTATTGCAAAATGACCCAACAGTCCCTACAGTGTTGCCAGATGATGTTCCACTAGCCGTTGATGCTCCTTTGCCCAGAACCATGCAGTTCTAAGCCTGGATCCAGGGCTCTGCCTTTCTCCACGGTGCGGCCATGCCCAAGCTGTATGTCAGCCCTTTTTCTACTATGGCTAACACAGTGAAGGCCTTTGCTGTTACTATACTCCTGATGATTTAATCTTTAAAAAAATCAAAACACCAAAATTTTAAAATCCTGAACTTATATTTAGTTACCTTCTAAGAAGACTAAGTTGAACAAAATTTAATGAGGTCACTGTTTCATGTCTCTGGAGAGACAATAAAATGAGAAAAAAATATCTGTTATACTCAGGTATGCATGTGTTTGCAGCTAATGAAATATGTTGAAGACAATTTGTTCACTCCAAACAATTAAGAACTTTACACTTATTATTTTCAAATGCTAAAAATGTATAGATACTAAATGCGTAAACCATAATTTCTAGTACTATCAAAATTTTCCTTATCTTGAAATTTATGTTAATTTATATTGGGAAGGGGAGATGTGTCAGATGCCAGATGTAACTATATTTCTTTTGTTTGTTTGTGTTGTCTTAATACTACGAAAACAATTTTAGAAAATTTATTCTTTTAGAGACAAGGTCTTGCTCTGTCACCCATGCGGGACTACAGTGGCATGATCATACCTCACTGTAACCCTGAACTCCTGGGCTCAGGCAATCCTCCCACCTCAGTCTCCCAAGTAGTTAGGACTACAGCCCAGTGCTACCATGCTCGGCTAATATTTTTTTTATTTTTTGTAGAGATGAGGTCTTGATATGTTGCCTAGTCTGGTCTTGAACTCTTGGCCTCAAGTGATTCTTCCGCATTAGTCTCCCAAAGCACTGGGATTACAGGTGTGAGCCACTGCACCTAGCCTAAATTTTGGAAAATTTATTGGGGAAATAAGGCATAGTTTAACTTGTTTGTATGAGTTTGTACTTAACATAGTAAGATGACTTATTAACAGAACAGTACAAATTCAGATAAATAACAATCCATACCAGTTCAGCCACATATATTCATAAGTAAAGTAACATGTGATTAAAGATATTTTCTGGGATCTTGTGTTAGGTAAGGTACTCTGGCACAACCCTGAGATGGAGATTTGTGGACAGCAAGTTTACTGAAGCACACGCTTGGTACCAAAATCTGCGACTAAACAGGGGAAGCAAGATCAGGCAGAGGAAGAAACTGAATTGCGATGCAGCTCACCAGAGGTCTACGCCAGGCCCCTGGGAGCTCTAGAGTAGCAATGGCTCCTCAGAGAGGTCTCACATTTAGACAAGAAAGCTGGGCCTGTTTCCGCCACATTGAGTAGTCATCAGGCGTGGGCTGCATCCAGGGAGAAGATGTAATTCTGTGCAAAACAGCTCATTTTGACCAAGTGCAATTCCCACGATCTATCAGTAGTCAATACTCCCAGCATCTGATGAATGAATGTTTCTAACTTAAAAGGTCAATCTGAGTAATGCGTTCAACATTCACTGCAATGCTATAGTTAGATAAGGAAGAATTTCCCTTTGTATATATTTTGAGTCTTAATTTTAGCCTTCCTCACTAATTTGACATATACAGTCCATCCTTCAAACTGAAAAACCATTTAGTGCAGAAATTCTTAGACTTATAAAGTCTAAGATAAGAATGTTAGACTCACAGACTCTTAGCTCACAGTAACTTACCAATTGCCTTGTCTTGAACAGAATGATCAGTTTTTAATAAAAGGAGAAATTTCTAATGAAATAATAAACTCTGATGGCACTATTTTCAATGCCATTCTTTCAATATCATCGTTCCCAAACACTGCGCCAAGGCACTCCAGGGCATGACAACAAGCTCATTGGAGAATCATGGCATACTTTTAAATTGCTGGGAAAACAGAGCAAATGTCAGGCAGCAAATGAACTGCTACCTCAATGTAGCCCACAGTTTTAACACAGTATATTCCTTTTGATGATACAATGTCTTTGCAGAGCTGAGTTTTCTGTGGCTTCTGGATAAAAAGCTACTACCATGCAAAAGTCAATGTGGAATGAGAAATGAGCATGGCAAGATGTAATCCAATGCTCAATTTGAGAAGTATGTCATATCCAACAGAAGAACACATCCCATTAATAAGTAATTATTATTTAAGAAATATATTTTTTTCAATGTAAGTGTAATTATTTTTTAAATGGCTACAGAGTTTCATATGTAAATATTTATTAACATCTATGGGTGCTGTGAAAAATTACTGAGTCACTAAAGGTGCCATGAGCCAAGAAAGTTTGGAAACCTCTGTTTTAGCATTTGATCACAGTTGGGAGGATCACAGTTGGGAGGAAAGGATTGCAAATGGAAGAAGCTGGATGTGCAACAGCCCCTCAGTGAGGGAGTATGGCATGCTTAAAAGTCGGTGTGTCTGTCCAGTACAAAAGAACAGCAGTAATAGCACTAGTGGACCAGAACTGTCCAGTACTAGACTAGTATCCATGTAGTGGATCAACACAAGGTGTTATAGCAGAGGTAGAGCAGGTGAGCTCTGAAGCACATTATAGACCTAGCGATTGATTTGATAGTATGCCCTGAAGGCACTAACAAGGATTTTAATACAGGAAGGCACATGACCAGAGTTGTGTTCTAAAAAGAGAATTCTCGAAGTCACTATCCATATAGGTCACTATCCTAACCATAAATATGTTTTATATATAAATATACTTTAAAAATATTGGAGACAATTTAATGATCCAGGAGAGACATAATGAGGAGCTAAACCAATACAAGTTTAGAGCAAAAAAATGTCAGATTTTATATATGTTAGAAAGATTGACCATTATGTGGAGACGTAAAGAAAAGATATTCAAGAACCAAAAAAGATATTCAAGAACCCCTAGTCCTCACATTGTTCAAGGGTCGACTGTACACAATAAAATTTATGTTAAAAAATCTACACCCATATTTCATTTCCTTCATATACTATTGGCTTGATGTTGGTCAGATGTAAGGTGATCAGTTCATCCAGGTTTGGCTGGGATTTTTGCAGTTTTATTATTGAAAGTCTCATGTCCTAGGAAATCCCTCAGTTTCAGACAAATTGGGCTGGTCAGTCACCTTAGTCACATGGCCACAGCAAACTACAAGTGAGGCTGGAACAGGTAGGTTATAAGCTGATAAACAATGAACACTGAACCCAGATAAAAAAAAAAAATAGAGGTTCTGTTACCAAGGAGGAAGGGAAAAGCAGATATGCGATAGCATATGGGAATGCAGTCAATATTCATAAGCAACTAGCAATGTCTTGTGTGATTGCCAGTGATGAGGACTTGGGCGCAGCAATATTTAAGAGGTGAGTGGAAGAAGAGAAGATTATTAAGGTGATTGAAAACAAAATCATTTAAAACAGAGAAGAACAACATTAAGTAAGAGAAATTACAAGAGCCAATTGCAACAGAGTGTCTTGGGACACGTAATCTAATGCTTCAGATAGAGCCTGAAAAGTATCCCCTGTTAACTTGTAGCTCAACAGCAATGCAGCCACCAGTATGGGGTGCATACCAAACTGAAGTCACCAAACTGGAAAGAGCACAGAAGAGGAGTTTCAGGGCAAATGAAAACAAACCTCATTTCCAGAAGTTCTGTTTGACTTTTCTTTAATATTTCCAATATATGAGTGGATTAATAAAATATGCTATATGTATAGGATGGAGTTCTACTCAGCCACAAAAAAAAAAAAAAAAAAAAAAGGAGATCTAGCACCTCTTGTGTTATGCTGTATAGAGCTGGAGCCCATTCTACTAAAGTATCACAAGAATGGAAAAACAGCCACAACCATGTACTCACCATCAAATTGGTATTAACTGATCAACACTTATATACACAGATAGTAGTAACATTCATCGGGTATCAGGCAGGTGGGAGTGGGGAGGAGGGGATGGGTACATTCACACCTAATGGGTATGGTGCACACCGTCTGGGGGATGGATGTGCTTAAACTGTTATCAGCTGGGGCAAAAGGCAATATACATAACCTAAACATTTATACCCCAGTAATATGCTGAAATAAAAAAAAATAGGAAAGAAAAAGAAACAAACCTGACTTACATAGAAACTTTACTAACATCAACATTGAACTTCATGACAATGCAGAGAACAGATGTGATTCATAGTTTTCCAACACTAATGTTTTAATGCTCTCTTAGAACACACGCGTTTTCTTTGCCTTGGAAACTTGCTTTCCTTTAACAGAGAGCTTCCTGTAATTATAATTTAGGCACTCTGTCTTGGCTGCAGTTTTCTTCCTGGCAACCTCACAAAGTACTTTATCTGTCCCTGTGGTAGGCACTGCCCACTGTCAACATCTGTTCAGTCAAAAAGAAAGATTCAAGGGCTTAATTCTCAAGTTCTTATGTTTATGATCATAGATGCTTGGCATGATGCAAAGAGGCAGAAGCTACAATTTTTGATATCAAATGAAACATAACTTCATTGTAAAAGCAGGAATGTCACCTCCTATTTTTTCTAGCTTGTTCAATCAATTACTTTACCAAACGACTGTTTATCTTGTCAGGATTTTGAGTCTATAGACCCTCCCTCTGCTTGTTCCTTATATACCAGCTTCCACTGCCTTCACTTCTCTTCCCGTTCAGCTTAGATTTCATTGCCTGCCACATCAACTACACTTTTTTTACAGTGTGCTATTTCCCATAATCTCTTTCTCCTGGAAAATAAGCAGAATGAACCAGAACTGCTAAAGAAACTCACATTAAACTCCTTGTCCACTCTCTTGCCTGTCTTGTGCAAAAACCTCCTCTAGTCTTGAAATTCAGACCACTTTCTTCAGTCCCCTTTGTTTTTGCTCTCAGCAGGTGATCTCACCTTCAACCCACAGATGAAAGAGAAGCCATCAGATAGAAACTACTCAACCCCTGCACTGCCACATGCCCTCCTGTTATCAGGGAAGGACATGGCTCTCCCACCTTCCACATGTGTGTGCTGCCTTATCTTAATTGCCCTTCTTTCTTGTCCACTGCCCTTTCTTGAACCCCATATTATTTTTTCCTTTTATAATTGGCATTTTCCCCGCACATAAGAGGACAAAAATATCTCTAATGTTTTTTTTTAAAAATCCATCCCTGATTAACTTTTTCTTACCCTTTCTTTACAATCAAATAACTTTATGCGCTCTAGCTCTGTTTTTACTACTCCCAATCATTTTGCATTTTGTCCCAATCTGGATTCTGCTTCTATCAGCTATCACTTTGCTGTAGCCAATCTTTTCATTAATCTTTTAGTATTTGATTTATCTGTAAATTGGAAAAGATAAAAGAAATTACCTAATAGAGTTGTTTTGATGGGTAAATTAGAGAAAAGATACTTAGTAGAGTGTATGACACAAAATATGTTTAAGAAATATTACTTTGGCCGGGCGCGGTGGCTCAAGCCTGTAATCCTAGCTCTCTGCGAGGCCGAGGTGGGCGGATCGTTTGAGCTCAGGAGTTCGAGACCAGCCTGAGCAAGAGCGAGACCCCATCTCTACTATAAATAGAAAGAAATTAATTGGCCAACTAATATATAGAGAAAAAATTAGCCGGGCATGGTGGCACATGCCTGTAGTCCCAGCTACTTGGGAGGCTGAGGCAGCAGGATTGCTTGAGCCCAGGAGTTTGAGGTTGCTGTGAGCTAGGCTGACGCCACGGCACTCACTCTAGCCTGGGCAATAAAGTGAGACTCTGTCTCAAAAAAAAAAAAAAAAAAAAAAAAAAAGAAATATTGCTTTGGGGTGTAGTTATTTTATCCCTCCCCTTGATGGAAGACAATTCTCCAGGGATTCCTCACAATTTTGCACATCATGAGAGCTGAGACACTGATAGCTTTTTGTTTTGGGATACCTTTTCAAGGATTTTGTACAAGGAACATAGGGACTTCTTCAAGAGGGAGGGCATATTATTAATATTTACTGCCCATATAATGAACATAATGTCTCCCTCCCAGGAAAAGTTGGGCAACTTTCCTTGCAGGCAATTTTAAAAGACTAGTGTTTCCTAAGCTCAGACATTCAGAGCTTTAACGCAAACTCACTGTGCGTGCAGCACTCAGCTAGACCAGTCTTTATTGCTCTGGTACAACTTGAGCCTGCTCAGCCACAAATGATGCAGTCCTGTGGCTCTGACTCTGTAGTCTCATGTCTTCTGTCAGCATCCTTGAAATTACAGAGGACTAACTTGTTCACATGTGAATGGGATAAAAGCTCAGACTCTTCACAGTTCTTGACACACTCCAGCTTTGGAAACTTGAGACAGCATCTTCCTGAGACCTTCTGCTCTCAGCCTTCATCATGCTGCAGTCTTGGTACCTATTTATTTTGCTTTGTATTCCTAAAGTAATCGTGCCTGCAATGTTGGTGTTTCTCAGGACTTTGTCTCTCTTTAGTTTTCCACCTTAACTCCCCTATACTGCTCTGAAACACTCTTCTGTCCCCCCATGGCTTCAGTTAATATCTCTATGATGATGTTTCTAAATCTATATCCATAGCCCAGATCTTTCTTCCAACCACCAAAATATACATTTAATTGATTGCTAGACTCAATCACTTGAAAATCTCAGAGGTGCCTAAAACCCAGCGTATTGACAACGGAGTTCACCATTGTCTCTTGAAAACTTACTCCTGATTTAGTATCTTCTGTTTTAGTCATGGAGCTACATCCCACCCCTGTTGCCCAGGCCACAATATGGGTGTCATACTCTCATGCACCCCACTGTCAATCACCACGCCCTTTATGCCTCCTAAGTAGGTTCTGAGTAGAATAATTTTCCACTATCTGTACCGATGTTACCATAAACCAAACTATTGTTATAGCTTCTAAATTGTCTCCTTTTATACCTTCCTCTTATAATCCATTTATCACATAGAAACACAGCAATTTTTTAAAAAATTAATTCTTGTTTAAAATAGTTTAAATGACTTCCCACTGGCTTGATGTCAAAGTGCAATCTCTTCAAGTTGGCTTCCGAATCTCAGAACTCTGCTCACTACTTTCTGCATGTTCTTTCAACATTCTGCTCCTTAGTCTTACTGAACCTCTGTAAGCTCTATAAATGTACAAAGCTCTCTCTTACCCCAGGCCATTGTCCATGTTTTTTCCCAGTATTGCCAGATGCCCAGTATTTAACTGGACAATCTATTTTTACATCATCCTAGTCAATAAAATAAAAATTTGAAAATGGGTGTATAATGGGTTTGTTCATTATTACTAAAAACAACTTTAATGTGCAACTATCCACACTGATAATGAACCTATACATGAACAGATACACTTTCTGACTACTATGTAAACATTAGTCAAAGTTGGCTGCCATAATACTTCCCCAAATGAGTTTTCTCAGTCTAAGGGGAAGAGCAGGAGCTAGTCTTCAGGGCAGACTGTTATGTTCTGGAAGCATTCAGTGTGATGAGCTCTCTTGGTCAAACAGACATATTTAATATGTTTGGACTCAAAGTACGTTAGGGGTCCAATGGCAAATATATGAGTGAAAGTAGGTTAGATAAAAGATAAAGAAGGGTCTTCACTTCTCGGTATGATAAAGTAGCTGCTACCAGACTAATTCAAAACAAAACAAAAGACAAAAAGACATGTTTGAAGACATCAGAGAATAGCAAAAGGCAGTCAAAATTTCAGAGAAAAGGGAAATTTATAGAGGTGAATGAGAACTTCACAGAGTTTATCTTCAAAAGCATTTGTTACTTTGAAGTATTACTCCTAGTGACAACACAGAAAAACACTTGCCTACAGTTTGGAGCCATCTCACTAGCCTGAGGGAAAAAATTAATTAAATCCTGTAATGTGGACAGATTTTGAGAATTCAAGATACCAGAGAAAAAGAGAACCATAAATAAGTGAAACCAACAATCTGTGTGCAAGTGCCCCTAGAAGCATGTGCCAATTCCTAAATTTCACACATATAAAGACAATTTCTAAGAAATCAAGCAGAAAACAACTTTAAGAGGCTACAGAAATATAGCAGTTTCCCAGTACTGGATATACAGTTCAAGATCCACTAATGAAGACGGGCTATGGCAGACACCAGAGATTTTCAGTTAAGAGCCTTACAGGGCTAAGCCTTAAGAATAAAGCAAACTCAGAAGGGCCTTGACTTGGCTAAAAGTGATCTGACTGCCTTCTATTTACCTGACAAAAAAATCAAATTCTCTCCAAGAAGGAAAGTGTTACCTGGTCATTCTAAAATTATCAACACACCATGTCAATTATTCAATGGAAAACTTACCAAGCATACCAAGAAGCAAGCTAAATGACCACAAATTTTTAACCGAAAAATAAACAGAAAACACACATAGACCCACAGGTAATCTATATATTAAAGTTATCATACATAAACTTTAAAATAACTGTGTAATATATTTAAGTAAACAGACCTTAAGATAACTATTTAGTAAGTTCAGGAAAATATGGAAAAATTGGAGTAGTTCACTACAGAACTAGAATCCATAAGAAAAATGATCAAATGAGAAAAGCACACAGCTGAAAATAACAATAAATAAAATAGCAGAAAGGATACAAGACTGATAAATTGAATTAAAACTTTTAGTAGAAATAGATCAAAGTGCAGGGACAAGAAGGTAGAAAGATACAGGAAAGAGTTTAAGAGACGTATGGGACAGGATGATTAGGTCCAACATAGATATAGTGGTAGTTCCATAAAAACAGAAGAGAATTAATTGGGTAGAGGCAATATTCAAAGAGATCTTGCCTGAAAAAAATTTTATAAACTGATAAAAGACATCTAGCTTCAGTTTTAAGAAGTTACATGTACCTCATATAGGATGATAACAAGGAAATCGCACTTTAAAAAAAAAAAAAAAGTAGGCAAAAAGTTTGAACCAACTTTTTAAAAGCAGTGTACCCAATTGCCAGTAAATGCTTCATCATGGCCAACAAGGCCTGGCATGGTTTGCCCAAGTCTACCTCTCAGATTTTATTTCCTATCACTGTTCACTTCAATTATGAATCTACTTTCCATTTTTGGAATAAATGTGAGCCCATTCCCACCCTAAGCTCTGTCTACATGCTTCTCCCCTTATTTGGAGTGTACCACCCCCACACCCTCATGTGCCCGATTTCTTCCCATACAGAGACAGCTCCTGACTACCCAGACTAATTAGCTTCCTTCCCCAGTCTCTCCGTGTCACACCACACTACTTAATTCTTTGTAGCCTTGCCACTATTTAATACCAGCTCCTTTGTTTACCTGTTTATGTCTTTACTGAGTGGCTCTCCCCAGAGCATTTAAACCCTTTTGAGCACATAGTATCTGTCCTGTTCACCATTATGCCTTAGGGCCTAAAAGTCTGTAGCCTGGCATGTATGTACATGCTTAATATTTGGTGGGCCTGGCATGTAGTACATGCTCAATATTTGATGGTTAAATAAATGAAAAAAAAAAAAAGAATGGATATGTATGTCATACTAATCACTGAATTCGTGAGCTAAGACAAATAATTGTCTTTAGATATTTATTTTTAGAGCGATATCCTTAGAATGTTCTCCTCCTCTCTTCTATTTACCTGTACCTTTCAAAGTTAGGCTGTATTTTTATACCTGTATAATGACTTTTGACTAATTCCACCATCCGCCATTTTTGTATTCATATTTTCTGAATTCAAACAGCTTGACAGCTTCATCATACAATGTATCACTTTAATATATTCTAAATCTACTCAAAATTAGATGTTCAATTATTTGCTTCTACATGAGGCTAAAAGCTCCTTGGAAGTCATTATTTTTCTATCTGCTTTACCACATAGCATTTTACTGAACTCTATTCCATGCCTTACAGATTGGCTAGTGATGAATTCAACATAATAGACTAAAAGTAAAAACATGGCAACAATTTATAAGTTAAGAAGAATGGTGGTAACAGAAGAAAGCTTGTAGCTCTCTAACCGTTTGGGACCTACACTGGCTGGTGCTTGGCCTTTTCTAATCTTTTTAAATGATCCCAAACCCATCAATCCTTTAAGGTTTCCTCAAATCCTTAATCTTTCTAAAATCTTCTCTGGCTGATCTAGTCCAGACTGATCTTCTCCCAACACTTTCTGTGTATCCATATTACTTCTTGATGTATTGAAAGTAAATAACTTTTCTTTAAATATTCATTGAATAAATGATTTTTTAAAAAATCACCAATGCAATTTAGTACTTAGGAGGAAGAAAATAATATACTCAGAATCTATTAGAAGACAAATATATTTCAAGCACTTAAAAGAGAAAAACATAAAATCCATAAATAATAGAAGAAACAAAGGATGACATCTCCACGAAACTAAAATTGAAGCAAAATAAAAGAATATGGGATACAAAGAGAAGAGCAGACAGAACATCACTTTAAAAACTGAATATAAAAAGGTGTATTTACTGTGGTTCTAAAAGGAAAAGTGAATCATTTGTCAAAAGCAAAGATTATTTAACTTTTCCTCACAACACTTGAAGGATTACATAACAACATAATGCTCCTCAGATACAAAGGTGACAAAAGGCACTGAATAAAAAAGAAAATTGAGATGTGAAATACGAGAGAGTTCATAATATGGAGGAAAAAGTAAGCTAAAGAGAAAGGAAACAAGAAACTAAAGGCAAAAACAAATCATTTACTGAAGAGTGAGATAAAATATAAGGACAACTATATAAAGAAGAAAAAGCATCTATATCTCTCAAGGTATAAAAAATAAAAGCAAACTTACCTGAGGAAGGACAAAAAAAACAACTGTTTTCAATCTAGTGAGGAACTTAGGATGAAGGAACATGATTCTAGAGATATACAGGGCAGATGTTAAGAAGAAGTGAAGCATCTGAGATACACAAAGAAGATGGGTACCCCAATTACCCTGATTTGATTAATTCACATTGTATGCCTCTTTCAAAACACCATATGTACCTTATAAATATATACATCCAATATGTACCCATAATAGTTAAAAATAAAGACTTGAAGAATAGGTGCTATACAAAGGGAATAAATTATCTGCTGACAAACATACAGTACTTGTACTGCTCAAAATAAGCATGTAGTTACTACGAAGCACATGCAAAGAAATACGATTCATATAAAGTCAGGGAAAGAGACCACAAGAGAAGTAACATGGATAAGGCAGGGAATTGAAGCTGTGTTAAGAGTCCCAGAGAGGCTACACAATGCACTGGATTCAAAGAATGTGCAGATGACAGAGACAAGGACAGGTGGCCAAGGCAAAAACAAAACAAAACAATACTCTGAGATTCAGAATAAGTCAGAATAATGCTTCCGGGTTACAAGGGAAATGAGAAAATGATGTAGCTGAAACAAAATGAATTTAAGAAAACTCATCTTGTGACATTTGGAGGGAAGGGAAGATCTTAAGGATATGTCGAAATGAAATAACAAGTCACACAGAATGCAAGTCCTTATTAGATTACGATGGTAAAAAATCAAGATATCTTCAAAATTCAAACAGGAATGATGCCTCTCTGAAACTTAAAGATAAGATGGCAAAGGGTGAACAGGAGGACAGGAAAAGGAAGGTTTTTCCAATACAAATACCAAAAGCATAATGTGTCTAAATCTTGGATAGGGAAAAATAAACCCAGTCAAGAATCAAGTGAAAACAGTTTAATTAAATTAAATAAGCAAAAAATTTAAAAAGCGGGAGGAGGGAGTGAAGCTATGTCAACTTGAAAGTATTTTGTACATGTAAGTATTCTACAAAATGAACTTTAAATCTATAAAGAATAATAAATTATAAAAAATATAATATAGAGTATCTCAAGAAAAACAAAACTTTCCCTATTTCACATCATACACATAATACACTGCTAAGTATTGTAAATATTTAAATACAAAAAATAAAGTTAAAAGAAAATATAATGAATGTTTATCTGGTCTCAGGTATAGAACATTTTTCTGGACCTGTATATAACAATAAATCCATAAACTGACTAAATAAAATGCTTGTACACCAAAAATCATCATGAAGAAATAGAAGAGGCAAATTTACAACAAACTAGGAAAGCTATTTACAGCCTACATGACAAAGGGTAACCAATTTTAATATAGAGGCATCTCTCCTAAATAAATTAAATCAAAATACTCTAATCAATGAGAACAGAAAATTTACAAAAGCATAAACACAAATTGCCTAGACTTCTTTTAAAAAGTTTAACTCCAATGTTATTTTGAGAAATATAAAGTTACAAAATAATATGATTGCCTATTATGCCTATTAACAAGGAAAAACTAAAAAGAAAAAAAGAAAAATTCTGTAATATCAAGATCGCTTATAAATGGGCACTTACATATACACCTGAGTGACATTAAGTGGATGTATTGCTATCTGGAAGACAATTTGACAACACATATCATAGCCCAGCAATTCAATTCAAGATGGGAAGTTATCCTCAGTAAAAACAAGGAATGTGAAACAAAAATTTTCTTCAATGAATATAATTGCAGAATTGTAAAAGAAAAACACTAGAAACTAATATTTAATAATCAAAGTTGATAAAACAAATTACTCAAACACAAAGGAAAAAAGATTGTCCAGATGTTAAAAATGAAGTGGGAAATATGTCATGACATATAATACAGTTTGCAATATGTTGCATGGTTGAAAACATAAATAGTGACCTGTTAGGTAGTTGGTTATACGCAATTTTTATTTTATCTTATTTATATAGTTTTAAAATATTTAATCCGATAAATAAACAGTATTTTGGTGATATGACAATGTAAGAAAAATGCTATAGTAGAATATGATTTAATTTCATGGAAAAATTAGTTAGAAAATAGTATGTATATTATATACGTATGAAAAGAAACAAACTCGACACACACACACATACACATATACACGCATACACACTACAGTTAACTCCAGGAAATTGTATCGCATGTGAAGCTATTTTAATGGGTGATTTTTACCAAACTGTTTACAAGAAGTAAATCTCACTTTTGTATTGGATGTTAAAATGTTATTGAATGAGAATCATTTTTTATGATTAAGATTGAACAATTATGAAACTGATATTTGCAGAAAATCAAAGCCCATGAGCTGCAAAAGCTACATCTATCTGTGTAGGATGGTGTGGATGAGGAAAGGTAAGTCAGTGACTGGAAAAATCATGAATAAACAAGTTGGTTGAATTTAGTTATGAAGAGAAACAACTGTCTAGGGAATGAGTCAAGAAAAGTAAATACATAGAAAATGAAATGAGATCAAATTTGATTTCCCTGGGTCAGCAGTGATGAATATTCATTCCAAAAAAAAGGAAGGGAAGGGAGCCCATGTAGGACCGGACATGAAGCTGGAATGGCAGGAGTTTCAAGAGGGGTGAATAAGGGTAAATAGAAGAATTTACAGTTCAGCAAAATGATGCTGTTATGTGAACATTTTCAAAATGTGCTATTGAGCACTTACTTTTAGAAAAGCATTGCCTTAAGTGTTATTGTGGGAACAAAAGGAAAGAGAGAGAGATAAACTCTGTCCCTAGGAATTATTAATCTAGAAGAAACAAGAAAGTACAAATATAAATAAAATCCATACATATATATTAGACAATATTGGTTTAGGGTCAAGTAAGTAGCATTGATCATGAGACATAAAGCAGTTCAGAACAGGGCAAGTGTGAAGGCCTGGGCTTATCCACAAAGTTTTTACAGAGGAATTAGGTTTTTAAAATATATTTTGGCTAGTAGAAAATGAGAACCATCACGTGGCAATGCACCTAGGATGAGTTTGCAATCACATCACTGTTCCTCTTCCCTCGAGGAATAAATCGTAGCTAATGCAAATGCTCCTGAGGAGAAAACGGTGACAAAGGGAAACAAAGGCAAGCCAGAGACACGCTACCTCTGGCAGTTTCAGAGGTAAAAGTTGACTTTCTGAGAAGTCAACTTCACATGAGAAGAAAAGTATGTGTCTCTGGAGAAGCCAACATTTTTTTTAAAAATGAGTAAATGGAACCTAAAGTGCACAAGGAGAGAATTGGATCTATTTGTGCACCTAAAGCAGTTAGGGAGCCAAGGAAGAGCGGAAACAGCTGGAAATCAGAGAATGGTCCTCAAGTATATGGAAAGGTCCATTCTTGTCAGTCCTACAGCAAATGTTTGGGTGTCCATGTGCTCATGTGACTTAAGAATGAGTAAGTAATGCATTGTCCTTAGAAAAATTGATATAATCTTCATAGACAAGGGGACCCATCTTAACAGATGGAAGGAAATGTTTATAAACAGGGCTAAGGTGCTATGTTTGTTGGGATAAATTGTGACTAAAGAAACAGGAATGTCATGGGGAAAAAAGAGAGGAAGAGAAGAAGGAAAGGAGGGAAAAAGGAAAGAAGGAATGAAGGAAGGAAGGGATGACACAGGGTAGAATGGAAAGAAGGAAGGTAGGAAGTTAGGTAAAGAGGAAGCAAGAAGGAGGAGGGAGGGAGAGAGAGGGGGGAAGAAACCATCAGGAAAAAGTCAGTGGCCCTTAGAAAAAGGAAAGAAGCAGTAATATTTCTGGGCCCCATGAGGAATAAAGATTGCACTGGGGCAAGGTTCTCACGATATACATTTTGTGAAAATTAAAATGTCTTACAAGGCGCTCCTTCATCTGAACCCCATCATCTCTCTAACCTCACCTCCTAACACTCTCCTCCTCACTAACAGCACTCGAGCCCTCAGAGTGTCCTCCAAGTTCCAAATACCCTAACCTGGAAATATGACTTGGACTTGGACTTCCACCCCAAGTCCAAGTCATATTTCCAGGTTAGGGTATTTGAACTCCTGTTCCTATCACCTGTGATAGTCTTCATTCAGATACTGACCTAGCTGACTCTCTCACTCCTCAGCTGTCAGCTTTTTAAGGAGACTTTCCCTGGACCCCTGATCAAATCACAGTGTCTCTCCGCATCCAACACATACGTCCCATTACACACACCCACACTTTTCTTATCATTGTCCCTTGCTGGGCCATTTTCCCCATAAGCACTTAACTATTCTCAACACTGTAAACACTATTCTCAACACTGTATTCTCAACACTGCATTTTGCTTATTTGTTCACTCCGTGTCTGAGATACAAGATTTCCAAAGGCAGGAATTTTTGTTCACTTCGGTATTATCAGACCTGGAAGATTGCCTGGCACACAGTATGTACTTAATAAATATTTGGAAAACGAATATGGAAAACATGAACCATGTACTAATTTAGTCTTCAAATAGAAAATGACTAAAGGTTTCATGCTCTGAAGAACAAAGGATAATTAAGCAGTGGAACAGAATGAAGATAATTTAAGTGTTTAGTTGGTTTTGTCAGCTCAAAACCAAATAAATGGAAAAACGCCGATGTGGGAGCAAGCCTCCATAATGCCTTAATATTTAAGAAGAAAAATACTTCCCCTTGCAGCACTATAGGGGATAAAAGCAATTGCTCAGAGATACTTTCTGCACTGGGGAGAGAAGTTGCATGTTTCCAAGTATAATGATGATGAACTGAAGCACGTGGTAGAAGATCTGACTGAGACACAGAACAGTTAATGAACATAATTTATATTTCATAATTACACAGTTATCCACAAGGCACATCATGGAGAATAAAAAGTAAATCTTTTGGTTATTTAAGGAAAAACTGTAAGCAAGACTCTGAGCAGACCAAACAAATAGGCTCAACATAGATGAGAATCTGCATCACTACAGCATTGCTACGTTCCACTGATGGGAGAACAAACTGAATTAGGGGACATTGGTGGGCCAGGTCATCACTGAACCCAGGGAGGGAAGACAACTCAGTTCTACCAAATGGGGGCACTTCAAGAAAAAGTCACAATAGCTAGTTTGTGATGAGACATCACTATAGCATTTATGGAAATGATAGACATATAGAGCTCTGTTTTGTGTGATCTTACGGACAAAATATTATATAAGAAATTTTCCCATTTCTCCAAAAGCTTAGAGATGAGATTAGGCTGTACATAGTAATTGGCACATTAACTATGTCTTCTTCATTCTAATAAGCATGACCCTTAGCTCTAGGCCTTGCTCTTAGCAAACTTTGAACAAGTATTTCCTAATGCAATAAAAAATATAAATGAAATGCAAATGATGACCGCAGATTCTGTTTCAAAAGAATGGCACATCACACATTCCCATTGGAATGGTAGAGATTATGAGAAATAATTGCAAGACCAAAGAGTAAAATCCACATAATAGGCATTAGATAAAAAGTCAGATACACCTAAACTAGGAGACATAGAAATGTCTCTTGTCTAAAGCAAGAGAAGCAACTTGCTCTCCTAAAGCAAGTGATATTGATAGGTGCTTGCAATGAGAAAAGATAACACAGCTTGGCTTCACGTGAGGTAAAAAGGTGTACTAGGGGCAAATAAAACAGCGATCATAGAAGAACAGAAGGTGAAGGTATTAGACATCTGTGTTGAGAAGAAATAAGAGCCATATGCACCTGTGGCACATTGGGGAAAAATACAACAGACTTGGGCACAGAGGCAGAAAGATGACTCACCCGGGACGGCTTATAAAGATCCTGCGTTTCCCTGGAAGGAAATACAAAGCATCTGGACTACACTGGGAACAGATGAAGCATATGGGGGAAGGTGTATCTGGAAACCACAGCGATGCGTGTGCAGGGGCAGGCAGGGGGCGAATGTGAGGAGGAGGGACGGATGCCTCTGATAAGCACTATGATCAGGGATGGTGCTCCTGGGAACACTGAAAGAAGAGTAAATATTCTGGAGTTTTACTAGAAAACAGTGAAGCACTTTGTGCTCCTTGACAGAAACGTAAACACTTTTAGGGAATTTACAAATGAAGCTTTGAAGAATATGTCAAAAATGAAAATAACGATTATAATGAGAAGGAAACCTGACATACATTGTGCATTGATGATATAGATGTGACATAGGAATTCTATTCCAGCTGAGTGTTTTGAGTACCTATAAGGAAAGATGAGAAAAATAACCATGAGGAACATGGTTCAAAAAGGAAAGAAAGAAAGAAACAGGAAAGGAAAAAAAAGAAAGAAAAGAAAAATGCTTACTAGGGGGAAGAGAAGAAAACCACAAAATAAAACTCTGGAATACATTGGAAGAATGTTTAAAACATCTGGAGGACTTTGGCAGATAGCTAAAAGTACTTCCAGTGTCTAGGTAGAAATGCAATACCCATGAGATTTACTAAGGGAGAAAAATGAGATATGGGAGTGAACAGATGGTACCTCCCCACTGAATATGAATATTATTCAGTTCTTCTAGGACATGGTAACCCAGATACTACTTTTGGAAAAGATAATATTTAAGGATTTCAAATGGAGAAAAATATAAAATTTATTTCAGTGCAATCAGGTATAAGTTTCACCAGGAAACTAGTTTTATGAAATGTTTCTGGGTTGACATACTACTTACCCTCACAGAGTACCTAGGCACATCTGAAAAACAGAACCAATTACTTGCCTAAAATGTTAATAAAATTGCTTAATATAAAATCACACTGATTCAACTTTGGGGACATAAATGTAACCAATCATGCTCATCCCATGTCATCGAAATTTTGATTCTTTGGACCAATCCTTGCATGAGGTGACTACGTGAGCAGTCACTTTGTGAGCTACTCCATGCTGCGAATGGCAGCTACTGCCATTCCAAGATCCACCACTTGCTACCCTGGACTGTTCCTGGCTGCCTCTGAGGAATGTAAGTCTGTATTTCTTACATAAAAAAATGCCTTGTTAAGCTACAAAATTGAAAGAGAGTGGCCTGAAGAAGCAGAAAGTTGAAGAGATCGGGCTTTCTGACAGAATAGAGCTCTGCCTTTCCAGTACAAAGAACAAGTGAGGCTGACGTGGAGGAGTGTACTGCTCTTCCTCCTCGTACCTGCCTTGAGTGGTACCTCAGCCCCAGGCCCAGCAATCATCCCATCATCCTATACTCTCTTCTCCTGCACAGGCCCGTGTCTATTCAGGGACAAGCCTTTTCTTTTTCATCACCCTCTATATCTCTCTCCTAGACAATAGCCTCACAGCTGACCTTGTTGAATTTTGTCTCACTGGCCTTAAAACCCATTCTTCACAGTGACGAAGTCTTGTTCTATCTAACCAACATCTCCTTGCTTATTTGCCTTTAGTGGTTTCTTTCTCACTTATAAAGTCTACACTCTCTACCCAGAATAACAGGCAAGATGTTTCATGACCTCCACTTATCTGCCTTTCTACCCTCATCTCTTGAAATTCACCCACATCTACCTGCAACATTGAATTACTAGCAAGCCTCCAAAGACCTTGTTTTGCCATAATTCAATACTTTGTGCATGCCATTCCATCTATAAGGAATATCTTCCTTCCTTGTCTGTATGATAACCTACTATTGGCCTTAACAGAGCTTTTGAAAGTTACCTGCCTCCATGAAGTATTCCTTTATATCTTCAATGTTAATAATTCTCTTCTCTGCCCACTTATATGCTTTTATTACTGTGAATTACACTGGAATTTAATTATTAGTTTAAACATATGTTTCCTCTTCTAGATTGTGATTTTCTTGAGGCCAAAGACTATTTATTATTAATCTTTCTTATCTCAACATTTAGTAAAATACTATGCATGGTCAGATAATGATATTTTTTTAGGGTCTATATGGCACAGATTAATTGTACAAAAGCAATCTGGGAGAAATGTGGTTATACTACAAAGAAAGAAAAATAATATAGAAAATAGTGACAAAAGAAAAAATATATTATAGACATTAATATGTCTAGAGATATGAATAGCAATAATTACCTAATAGTACAATAATTACCTATTAAATCTGAATAATCAGATTACTCAAATTGTGTCAAAAGTTGTGATTCACTTATGTTTTAATGGGCAAAAAAATCTAAAACTTATGCATAGAAATCATGAAGACTGTGTATGAGAAAATTATACCTATGCAGATTTATCTTTAGTAAAATATATTAATAATATCTCTGTGTTATAGAAAAGAAACAGTGATACACTGCCAAGATAACAAAGAATAGCAAAGTGGCTATTGGCTGTTGGAATGGGAGAATATAATGTATTCTGCCTGATGTGCCAGATAAAAAAGAAGTTTTATAAGATAGCAGAAGAAATGAAATGCTTACAAACTCTTAACCACTCAAGGGTGAGTAAAATAGCCTCAAGTTACAAGGAGGAATCCAAACTGTAAGCAGAAATGTGAAATATAGAGCTGATGAATAATAGATAGAAGTGATGATAAATCTTATTTAACATAAAAGAAATGGCAATTCATCTGTCGGGCAGGAGGAAAAAACTATGCAACTTGGGACAAATAGAAGAAAAAGTAACAGCTTCATACAATGAGAACAGAAAATAATCTTCTGAACTGTAATAGATTTAACAGAGAATCCTCTGCTGAGAAATAAAGGGAAGAATTTGTCTGTGGGGCCCAAACACTAAACGCCAGCGATCCTGCAGAATGGCCTGATAGAGGGAAGCACGCTCCCCTGGGGACCCAGATGAAGGTGGCCAGGGAAAGAACCGACCACCTACAGTGAAAGAAAGACACTAGATGTGGGAACAAAAAGTAGAGATAAAGTTTTGTACATCATTCAAAAAAACAGGAACAAAAGGTATTGGTAAAATTGTTGGAAAGTAGGCAAGGTATATAGTATGTAGAACAAGAAAGACATCGAGCTTATAAAGGAAAACACTTTGATGTGAGAAATCCAATGATGAAGGCATGGAAAAATCTGATGCACCAAACATGTAAAAGGAAGGAAGAAAATATCACTTTTCTAAAACATTCGCTGGGAAGGAGGAAAGAACCCTTTAGGCTTAGGTAATGCAATGTTTTCTGGGGAGGGAGTGAAACTTATAGAAAACAGTTCTGAGAGCATGTAGGAGAAGGAAAAATATAAGTAAATTAAGGAATAATAGTATAAAGGGAACATTATTATGAAATACAACAAGGTAAAATAGGAAACACTTTATGTGTACAGAAAGAGATCTATGGAGACTTACCTAAATATAAGAATTCTTCAAATAATATTTCCTTAGCAGAGGTGGGGAATAAGAGGCAATGATGGCAGACAAAGGCATCATAGCCAGAGAAACAGAAAGAAAGAGGAATTCCTCTGTCTTTCCTCATAAATGATTACTGGAGAAAAAAGGAACATGTGTCATATTTGAATAAAGATTGAATATTAACATATTGGATTGTAAATTCTATTTTTTTTTAATTTGAGAGTGTGGATAAAAATAACTTTATGATTTTCTATTATTAATATTTAAGATTGATCATAAAAGCCATATATCTGTTACAGTTCTCATTTAGTGGCAGGGAAAAGTATTTCCTGCTGGATAAAATTTAAATGAACAGTGAGAAATCAAAATAAAATTGTCCTTTAAGTATAGCCCAAAAGTTGTGTACATTAAATATAGCAGTCGAATATATCTGTTATTGGCATGAGTGTACATGTGTATCAAATGTTTAACCTCACTCTATGAAAAGGCCAACAGATGAAACTAAACAGAAGATAATGTGCTTAACTTTTAGGTACTTGTGATCTAATTGAGAGTCAAATAAATATGAAAAATGGAAAACTAACAAAGGAATTAAATGTTTTTATAAGAAAGCAATGTAACAAAAATCATACATTCTTGTGACGATTATTATCAAATCATTTAAAATAAGAGTAAAAGAGATGGATATAGTGCAAAATTTCCAGAGTAGTTGGAAAGATTTTACAAGGAAAGAAAGTCCAGTTAGCTGAATCTGGAAGAACAGTACTACTAATCATGTGGGAAAAACAGGAAGTAGAATTATAGATTCTGAGGACACAAATGCTAAAAATAAATCACAAGACAGATAAAGGGTTAAACTCTGGGCAATGGTGAGTGAAAAGTAAAATAACATAAGCTAATTTAAAAAGTACATCCCGGAACTGTAGTAGAGATACCGGAGGTCATGATGCATAGCTGCTGATTCGATCCCCTTCTCCCCGTCTGAAGTGATAGCCGTTAGACTGGGAAAACTGCAAAATCAAGACTTATTTCCCAAATCTCCCTGCTCGTAGGTGTGGTTATGGAGTAGAAAGTGAAGTTTGATACTTCTACTTTGAGGCTTTTAAAAAATAAATGTGCCTATTCTATGTTGTCTTTTGCCTTTGTTGCCTTTGCCTAGGTTGTCCTCAGCTGATTGGAAGTAAATGATGCCAAGAGCCTAGAAGACGGAGGATCTGAAAACAGAAGGAAACTGAATCCCTGAATCACCATGTGGAGGAAAACTGCTAGCCAAGCTGGAAAATCCATCATGGACTGGCGTGGTGTAAAGCCTAAAATTAAGACTCAATATTATGGCTGTTTTGACATCTCGTAAGTTGGGAGAACCTCAAATGTCCTAACTACTAGTTTGCCTTCCCACTCTGCTTCTGTGGACGAGTTGCCCTCCCTGAACAACCCCCCTGATCAGAGGGACCAGGCACAGTTCCTGCTTATCCCTGAGTAGTGGAATTCAATTTCCTACCTGCCTGCAGAATATTCAAACACACCAACCACATCCCACCAACCCTGGGAATCAGGGACCATCCTGCCCTCTGGATGCCACAAAGCTTGCCTCCCATAGGCCCTGTTATTCACTCTCTTCCTGAGGACAACACCCCTCTGGCCCTGTGTAGCCTATGGCATCCTCCTCTCCCAGGGCTTTGAGTACATGTGACTAGGAAAGAGCTGTTAAGCTCATCCACCCCATGTCAGGTGTTGTGTGTTTGCCACCCTCATAACCTAGGGCAGGAATCCTTTCCTCACCAGTGGGGTAAATGCGAGGCAGTTAAAACATCTTCCTAGAGACAGACAAATGGAAACAAATGAACAAATGGTTTGACCTTCTATCAGATCAATTGAATCTCTGAGACGTCAGGACTGGAGGTCAAGAAATCTTACGTCCCCCTAATGATTCTGATGTGCAGGCAGACTTGAGAACTATTAAAGGAAGGAGCACGCCACCCCTTCTTACCTGAGCCATCCTGGATTGTGCAAACGCGAACAAACCTTAAGAATGTGGGAGCAAGACGATAAAATGGCAGGTCGCCGAAATTTTGCTGGTCTCCCAAACCAGCTTCCTTTTCTTTTGGTTTCAGAGACAGGGTTTCACCCTGTCACCTAAGCTGGAGTGCAGTGGTCCAATTATAGCTCACTGTAACCTCAAACTCCTGGGATCAAGTGATTCTGCCTCAGCCTCCCAAGTATGTGGGACTACAGATGTGCCCCACCTCCCTACCCCCCAGCTGATTTTTTTTGTGTATGTAGAGATGAGGTCTCAGTATGTTGCTCAGGCAGTTCTGGAACTCCTGGCTTCTAGCGGTCCTCCTGCCTCAGCCTCCCAAAATGCTGGGATTACAGGCAAGAGCCACCACACCTGCCCCAGCTGACTTTTATAGAAGATCTAAAATGTCTATCATCTTTTTTATTATTATTACAAAGTATTATGGGATTACAAATCTTTTTGGCTACATGGATAACTTTTATAATGCTCGAGTCATGATTATAAGTGTGTCTGTCACCCAAACAGTTCATTGTACCCGTTAGGTAGGTTTTCACCTATTTTGCCCTCCCTCTCTCCCCTGCTTTATTTCCATTGAGTTATACTTCCCTTTATGCACATATGAGCTCATCGATTGGTTCTCATTTCATAATAAGTACATGTGGTATTTGCTTTTCCATATTTTAGATACTTCACTTGAGATAATGTTCTCCATTTCCATCTAGATTGTTGCAAAAAGCATTAAGTCATCTTTTTCATGGCTGAATAATATACCATGGTATACATATACCACATTTTATTAATCCACTCATGAATTGGTGAGCATTTGTGTTGATTCCACATATTTGCAATTGTGAATTGTGCTGCAATAAACAGTTGAGTACAGGTGTCTTTTTCATAAAACAACTTCTTTTCCTTTGGGTAAATATCCAGTAGTGGGATTACTGGATCAAATGGAAGGTCAACTTTCCTCAAAGGACTAAAATGTCTATCATCTTTTAGCATGGTATATATTAGGTCTCTCTTACAGCAGCCAAACATATATCTTAAGTAAAACATGGATTTTGGTCTTTATTCCATCACTGGTCACTAATTGGGTATTTTATAGAGAAATTTCCTAATTTTTTCCCATTAACTATTTATTCCATCTTTAGAAACAGGTGCTGAATAGATACTTTAAGGACAAAGATTCTAAAGCAAATGCCAAGCACTAACATGACCAAAACTTAGTGTAAGCTATTCATTTTTAACCTGTTTCAACTCCATAACAACAATCTCAACGAATGATAGTGTTTACATTTTACAAACAAGGAAATTGAGTCACAGTGAGGTTAACAGATGTCGCTAAGGTTTTGTGGCTAGTAAGTGGTAAAGTTGAGATACCGATCCAAACATTTTAGCTTCAGAGACTTTGCTTTTATCTATTCTACTACGCTGAGTATGAATTTAATTAATATTAATTTATGAAAGCACATATTAGCATATTTATCACATCTTAGGTATTAAAATGATCTTTCCTCCTTCTCCCTCTCCTAATCTTTACTGGATAAACCCACTTACACATACATATACACATATAGCCACACACACGCATTTATCCCTTTTTGTTTCCCTTCCCATCATGAGATTACTCATAGTAAACAGTAGTTTTCCAGAAAATTATATTGATGCTAAGAGTCAAAAGGCAATGAGGGAAAATTCCTTTGGTAGGGTTGAGAACAAAAAATCTCTACCTAATGTTAAAAGGAGATACCCCATTTCCTCCACCAATTCTTCAGCACCCTACCCAAAAATACAAAGCAAAATTTTTATCAGCTGTCTCAATACAAAATTCAGCATGCAAAAATGAAATGAAAGCTTACTGGTGATATTTATAACAGTAAAATAACATGCAATTGACAAACAAAAGTTAAAAAAAATAACATCCACAATAAAAATACTCAACCCTGAAAAAATTGAAATGTGGCTGCCCCAAGGACAGAAAAATGTCACAAATGGAATTTATGTCAAAAAGAAATGTTCCTCCCTAAACACATTAAAGGGAAAGACTGTCACATACCAGACACATAGACAAGAGGAGATGTCCTGGTGGGGTGGAGAGACGAGTATGTGCCTGGAGCACATGGTAATAAAAGATGAGAAACTCGAATGCAAAGGAGTGTTATGACTGACCCACATGTCATAAAAGATGACACACTTGAGATTTTGCCTGGGAAAAGATGACTTATCAGAGAAGTTAGTAGGTAAAATATGGAATGTTTTACTATTACAGAGACAGATGTTGTCTTGTGAATAGCTCTTTTGAGTCAGCTTACACTGCGCCTTTGTTCCTTTCATGTTGGGGGGGACAAAGGAACTACAAGGAAGCCTCCTGAGATCTCTCCATCTTACCAGTATTTCCCTTATTTCTACTAAATGCATTTAATAATTCATCACTATGTGTTTTCCAAATCTGTTAAGAATAGCAGCATAATATTTATTCCAAGAAGCAAAAAGCAAAGCCAGACATATGAGAGTATCCAAGTGAATTCAGAAGTATACAAAGGAATTTTCTAAGAAGTGGTAATTTCCTAAGAAGTGATAATGTAAAATTCCTGCCATCTTGACTTTAAGATCTTATTGAGCTGTCTATTTGTTCATCTATATTATGCATATAATGCCTACTTTAAAGTAAAATTTATCTTTATAATTCTATTCTGAGAAGGTGTCTGGGCTCAGATCTACTGTAAAGAGAAAAAAATGTCAGTGAAATACCACATTAATTACAATTCCAAGGTACCTTAGAACCTTCTAAATCCAAGCCCAAATTATTTTCAAAAATTATTTTATTACTATGAAAAATAATAGATGTCTGTCTCATAAATTGCTTGAATAGAATTTTTTTCTTTGAGACATTCTGTCACCCTGTGTAGAGTGCTGTAGCGTCATTGTAGCTCACAGCAACCTCAAACTCCTGGACTCAAGCGATCCTCCTGCCTTAGCCTCCCCAGTAGCTGGAACTACAAGTGTGTGCCATGATGTCTAGCTGATTTCTATTTTTAGTAAAGACAGAGTTTCACTCTTGCTCAGGCTGGTCTTGAACTCCTGGCCTCAAGCAATCTTCCCTCCTCGGCCTCTCAGATTGCTCGGATTACAGGTGTGAGCCACTGTGCCCAGCCCAACAGAAATTTTAAATAAACCTAATTTCCCTAGAAAGCTGGAGAGAAATTTCAATTGATGTTGTGAGTTTTTAAAGCATCACCTGTGCACTACATGTGATAAGAAGCCATTGTTTAAAAGCGACCTCCACAAAACAATACATACCTAAGAAGTGTCATGCTGAGGTGCTCCACAACACCAAACCAAAGGGGTTTTAGTCCTGACTCTGCCTCTTAGTAGCTGTGTAATTGCAAGCAAACTGTCTAACCTTTTTGGCATCTCAGTTTTATCTTCTGTAACATCAAGATAGTAATAGTACATACATGGTAAGGGTTTCTAAAGGATTAAATGAATTAAAATCTATATTACTATTATTTAATATTATCATATGATCTATCATGAAAATGTCCTTAGCTATTGCCTGGATATAGCACAAACCTGAATAAATCGGACAATTATTCTTTAAAAAAATCAAAGTGTCAAGATACTGTGTTTTTCCTATTAAATTACCAAAGACTAAATAACAACGAAAATACTTAATGCTGTTAAAGGAATGGTTGAATAGGAATCTTCTCAGAATGCTGGTACATGGATAAATTGGTAGAGGATTTTAGATCTTAATAAATTATGTTGCCTCATTTCCCTGGAGAAATATGGGAGAAAATATACGAAAATGAAAGCAGTGGTTACTACCATGTAGCATACACAATGTAAGCATCATTTTACTCAGACAAGAAAGACTAGGATATGATCCTAATGAAAGTACTTATAGCACAAGGTATAAATTTGTATAATAGCTATAATAAGAGACATAAATAAAATGCTATGAAGATTTAGAGTTAGAAAAGTTGCTCTCAAGTGTAAGTAACTGCATCGAGTTTCAGGTGATCACAGCATTTGTGGAGCTGGAAATTAGATAGAGACTGAACATAGGAAAACATCTGATAATAAGAGAAAAAGATCAGATACAGGACAGGACTGGGCATAATTAGGAAATAGCAAGCCATCTAGTTTATCTACAAAGTGATACATATGGACATTCTTTGGGATGTACCCAGCCATCATTGGAAAATCACATTCATGGAGTTATATTACACTGAGGCAGTTGTAAAAAAAAAAAAAAGAAAAGAAAAATCAAAAACTTCAGGCAAAATGGTGCTTAAGTCATTGTTTAGTAAGGCTTTAAAATCATAAGATTTCAAATAAGAATCTCAATTTCTGGGACATTAAGCCTGAATATTGGCCAGAAGTTGCTGCTTCCCCTTTTAGGGTGGATGTGCTTGCCCAAGGTCATTACTGCACAAAGCATTCACAGGTGCACCTGCCTCTAGTACCGGCTCTATTTGCCTTTCCTGTAGACTGGAGTTTGCAGTTAACAGTAGTAGGATGTTAGAAGCCTGATGAATGGGGAAACTAAAATGTACTTCAAGACTATTTTGTCTCTGTAATTTTTTTTTAAAAGATGTGATTTGTTGATTCAGTGATTTATACCAGAGTAGATCACATCCAAATGGACTGCTACATTTTCACAACTGTGTGTATTGTGTGGCAGGGAGGGTGGGGAGTGTTATTAATTTATTTAAACATTATTTTTTCAGTTTGCCCCCTTACATCAAGACCAATGAAAATGTTTTTATTTCTCTCCTCTCTTCTGCATTCAAATACCTTTTGATTTTTTTCCTTTCCTACTTTTAAACAACACTAGAAAGAAGCATGGCCAGTTCTTCCTTGTGGACATCTCTTCTGAAGAGTATAAAACTCTTTTAAATGCTCAATTAATATTCACTGCATCAACTTAGTCCTTTTCTTAGTACATGATGCTAATACTCTCTGACATGTTTCAGATTAGTACATTTCTTAATGTTCTTTAATGTCTTTAATTCCTTTATGATCTTGAGCTCCACTTTTATTATTATTTTTTTTCATTTTCAACCACTATGTTCTCTAAGTCTCTGGAGAAAGTGTATCAAGGAAAGATTTGCCCTGAGATATTTTAGTTTATTTAAATAAATGTAATTTTTTCTATGTAGAAATGATTGTGAGACATGAGAGCTGTTAGATGCATCTCCTTGAGAACGAGAGTCTCTGATCCACACTGATATTAATATGAGCATCGATCGAATGCTCCCAGGGAGTCCAGACCTTTCCTTAGTGTTAAGTTCATATGAACACATTTACTCTTCAAGAGAATTTAAGCTTCACCATGTAGAAGGCCTGTGCTAGTTCTACCTCCACATTGCATGGATGAGGAGTTGAGGTACAGAACATGAAATATCCGTCCCCAACAACACGGCTAGCCGGGAGCCACGCCAAGCTTCAGAGCCAGGCGAGCTGGCTCCAGCTCCCCGTCTGTGCCCACTGGGCCATCCTGTCGCCCACCTGTCCCAGCCCCAGTCACACACGCTGCCCAGCATATGGGACACAGTCACGGAGCCCTCCCTGACTTCAGTGCAATTTAATTATAACGTGCTAAGATAAATATAGGGACCAGATAGGAAAAGTAGAAATCGTAAATGCTTAGCTATCAGTTTGAGTGGCAGAGAACATAATTAAAATATTATACACATCCTTATCTATGGCTTTCTTTGTGGTATTTGCTTATACTGTCATTTTTTGCACTCGAATATGCACCTTAACAATGAAGATGAAAGTTATAAGAAAATCTTATTTAACAAATCCATTTACTCCACCACATATCTTATACTTTTATAATCTTGAAAATATAAAATATAAAGAAGTATTGAAAATAATATAACAAATATCTGTATTTACATCATCCCAAATTGACTATTACCAACATGTTTTCTTTATCCTCCTTTCTTGGCAAAATGAACAAAGCAATGAAGCTAATGTCGCAGCGCCCTTTAGAAGACGCAATTCTTTTTTCTTGGCGTGATCTAGTTTTCTTTGATCCAAGATGCTGGTTCACTGCCAAGAGTGAATCAATCCCTTTCCAGCCAAAGATGAATTTTTCCTCAGAGTTCACTCCTCTCCCTGAGTATCACATAAAAAAAAGACGTGGTGCCTCTAAAACTCATCTTGCCATTGTCTTGCTAAGGTCAGCTAAAATAGCTGAATTGTCTTTAAACACATTGTTCTATAATGGTTTCAATTTTTCCCATTATCCATGAGGATAACTTAATAATCTATTTTCAACATAGCAAATACTCCATCCGAAATATTATTTATACGCTAGTACCTGTAAAGCCACATTATTGAAGATCTTGAAACTTTCCCTTGTTTTACTCACGAAATATTTTTAGATTTCAAGATAGTTTCCAGAGAAAGTCTCCCCAGAAAGTGCAAGAACCAGTAAGTGTTCTGTAAGCCTCATATCAGTCATCAAAATCCTTTAATCATCTGAGCCGAACTGGCACATCTGTGAGGAGCTGAGCTTCATACTTTCATTGCCTTTTATACTTTCATATATTCTACTTTTGGGGAAAAATGTTTAAAATATATAACCTCATGCTTCCATCCCCAGCCCCATTTTTGGTTTCCAAAAGAGTGCACTAAATATCCTATTCTCACCTTGCCCTCCTGCAATGAGCTTTCAAAAATCATTCTACAAACTACAAGTGTCTAATGATTTCTTCGCTTAGAAGAATAGTGTGTTTTCTCTTTGCTGATGTGCGTGGGTAAGTGACGATGTATACTTAAGTAGTATAGACTAGATCCCTAGAAGGACTTCCAAATTCTTGGGCTGCCTGATTGTGCACAGGCGAACATCAATGCATGTAAAATTGCAAAATACTACATAAATACTCGTTTTTATATTTTACATTAATATTATTTTTAATTATATCACTTCTCAGCCTTTTCAGTGTGTAAATCATCACTCTTTACATCATAATAATCATGGATCCATATATGCAAACAAGCACATAATTTGGAGTTATAAGTAAAAATGAATAAAGTCGGTGATAAGTACTATTTTGTAGTGGTAAATGTCATTTCTATGTATAAAACATTACTGTTAATATCACATTATGCAAGTATGCATACACATACATCAAGAAATGGAGTTATAGGTGAGAATATATAAAAGCAATCATTATTTCTATTGTGTTCATCAGATTGTATAAAGCTAGTAAAGAAGCCTGTTGTCATTATTTACCTGAAATTGGATGGAATTGTCTCCTTTAAGACAAAGGCCTAGTCAGGCATGTGTGGGCATAGAAAGCCCAAGCCAAGTTGTGTACTTGATTCTCATGGAGGTCAGACAGTGGCATCTCTGCCCTACTGACTCAGTAAAGTTTTCTGAAACTTTTTGTGTTCCTCTTCCTAACACCCAAAGTACAGTCTCACCACTCAAGAATAGCTTCCATTGCCATCCACTGCAAAACTACAACTGGCAGTCTTCAACACCTTGAGGAAGAGGAGTTTTGCACCGCTGACAATACAATTTGCTCCTAAACTTTCCCTGGTTCTAGGACAGTCAGGGACCTACACACTATTAGGGTGTCCTGTCTCATAATCAATAAGTATCCCTCCCACATCACACCACATGTCCGAGTTGTAGCCTCCTCCACATTGGTAGGAGCTCGCGTCCCTATTATCTACGTCACTGTGGCTACTGACACAACTTCTTTTGCTCTCATTACTGAGAGTTTGAAATTCTCTGCTCCGTGATGGTCCCCACAGGAAACCACAGCTCGGCTAGAAGTCAAGGGCCTTGTTTCTGGGGTTGCTGACTTGCCAAGCAATATGGAAAAAGATGACAGGGTTTCTTGCAGCTCTCTGGTCTTCACAACGTTACCCTCAGGTTGACAACTCCCTGCATTGGGGAACACAACACTCTTGGAGAGATTCCGCGGGCTGTCCTTCACCCAGTACCCATATGCCCATGCAGAAAGTCCACTGCACTCTGAGCATCGCTAGGAGTCTGCTCTAACTAGGATGCTATGGTCTTCAAGGGACTCTCTCTCTTCTGAGGCTACAGATCTAGCCTTAAAGTCTCTGGTCATCTTCACAAAAGCCTAAGGTCCTATACGCAATGAGCAATGCTGTCTAGTTTGGGCTTCTGTGACCATGAGATGAGAAGCCTGCTCACCCGGTAGTGCTCATAACACACACTCATTAAATTCCATGCATCTGGGTTACTCACATTTATCAAATTCTTAGAGGCTATATCTTCCATTAGTAGTGAGTCAAACCATATTTTTCACTCAATTATGTTTCCTAATGGGTAAACTCCACAGTCCTTTATCTATCTTTCTGCTCACGAGCCCTTTCTAATTTATCTCCATTTTTTTCTCTCACTGAAATCCCTGCACTAAGTTTAGTGGCCCATCCAAAACATCTTTAGAGCCCTATGAAAGGAAATTCACTACATGCAACTATAAAATATTATTGCCAGTTTTTTGGTGTGTTTTGTCTATCATTCTGAAGATACACTCAAGTTTTTGCACTCCTTAGCATTTTCTGCCTCAGGGTATAGACTCACCCTCCCCCATAATGTAGCGTTCTGTTTTTCTATTTTTAAATTTCTGATGTTCCTCCCTCTTTTAAATTTGCTCGCTTCTAAAACCAATTTTGTTATTCTCTGATCTTATTGGTAATTCTACTCCTTTCAAATCTCCTTGAATAAACAAAAATAACATTAAAAAATAGAAAATGTCATTTGCATGAAAAAATAGAAGAGACCAATCAGGTAATGACTCATTTTAAATAATATTACACTAATTAATTTGTAAGAATTTCCTACCCTATATTGTCCTTCCTAATAGATACATTAACCTGACACATTAAAAAAAGAGAATTCATGTGCCATAATGTTTTATCGAATTCTGTCAACAAACTCCAATCATGTTCATACTAATTGGTATATTTCAGATATACACTACAAGTTCTTTTGAGAGCAAAGAGAGAAAAAGAAAGAGATAAAAGGAGATATAAATATAAAGGAGTCAGTATTTTAAAAAACATATTCTAGTATGTAATATTCCCTGGGTTTATTTTCCTGAGCTGGTCAACCAGTCTCAGAAAGTTATTTTTTTTGTTGTTTATTTTGTTTTGTTTTTGAGAAAGAGTCTCATTCTGTTGCCCAGGCTAGAGGACAGTGGCATCATCATAGCTCACCGAAACCTCAAACTCCTGGGTTCAAGCAATCCTCAGCCTCCCAAGTAGCTGGGACTACAGGCATGTGCCACCACATCCAGCTAATTTGTCTATTTTTTGTAGAGATAGGGTCTCACTTTTGTTCAGTCTGGTCTTGAACTCCTGGCCTCAATCAATCCTCCAGCCTCGGCCTCCCAAAGTGCTGTGATTATAGGCATGAGACACCACGCCCAGCCTAGAAAGTTATTTGCTATTACATTTTTACATGGGTATTGCCAAAGCACCAGGGTTTTCCAGTACTAAAGAAAGTGTCTAGTATTTGAATATCTTTCCTACTACTCCATGACTAACAGTTCCATCCCCAAAGGGCCTAGGTTATCTTTGAATATATAACCTCAATTGGTTGTGAAAATGAAATGCAAAAAAAGAAAAACTAGAAAGATATAAAAACAAATCAAATTCCAGAGGAGAATAACACTTTGGGTCTGCCTACCTGTGACATGAAACCCTGGTCTAGCTCATGCTGCTTTTGTAGCAGGTAAAGCCAATATTCAGCCTTGCTGGTGGTTTTTTTTTTTTTGTTTTGTTTTGTTTTTTATTATTATTGTTGTAAGACTTAAATTTTACTAAAATATTTTAACATTAGGAAATTAAGTGATGAGCCTCCACAGAAGTTTATGTAAAGGAGATCTTAGATGACAGCAGAACCAGAAGATAGTAAATGAGCTGTAAGAAAGAAACAGTGACTGTTATGAAAGAGGTGGATTTTCATGTTCGTGTTTTTCTTGAAGGTTCTGGAGATGTTCCCAGCAATAGAAATGTAACTGCAGCAGGTATTCTGTTTCCTTAGTTAATTTTCAATGTCAAAGGATGAAGTTATTTTATTTCTTCCAGCTTGAGTGTAATCCTAACACCTTTGTTTTCTTTGTATACCACCTAAAATTAACCAAAAATGAAATGGCTTTATATTTTCACATTAGTAAATAATAAAGAAATCATTATAATAGATAATATACTATCTATTTTGTATATGGTATTATCTATATATTGTATAGATAATATATTATCTATTTTGTATATAATATTATCTATATTGTATATAATATATATGTAATAACATTATAATAGTTATAATAATAACTGCATCCAAAGCTCTAAAGTGTTGCACAGCTAGAAATGAGCTGGTGTGCCCTTTCTTCTAAAGTCTGCGCCCAAATCCTCCATTCTATTTGCATCTACAGCTTTTGTCTCTGGTATGAGTCATGTTGAAGAAAGAACCTAAATTTAAATGATCAAAATTAGCACAATTTTATCAGCCAGGACTGTTCCAAGAAGGCTCTGGTCTCCGAAGCCATGTCTGCAAAGCTGGGCCAGCCTGTGAAGTCTCCCTCTCTTTAAAGAGCTAGATGGAAATATATAAAGACTATAGTTAATCAAAAATATATTGCACTCAAGAGGTGGGCACCCTAAAAACTCTGACTTGATCACTATACATTATATACATGTGACAAAATTTCACGTGGACCCCATAAATTTCTACAAATTTTTACAATAAAAATAAGGAGGTAGAAATAGAGATGGAGTAGAGATAGGGAAAGAAAATAAAAGGGAGCAAGAGAGGAAGAGGGAAATCAAGGAAATAAAAATAGTATAAGCACTAATAGTGCTTCAATTTGAGCAAGGGCATCACCAGACGTTACCCCGTCACTTCTCTCCAACTCGCCAGGCTGGGATCCAGGGCGGCCACCCCTATTGCCCTAGCAAAGATATTATAAGAATATTCTTTGCTACTCTATTGGAGAATCTTGGTTTCTCTAATAGCAGCTTACATTCCTCCAGTAAGCTCTATTTTCTATAGCATACAATTCAAATCTTAGAGATCCCTTCACTACTTGACTTTTTCATATCCTTCTAGCCTCAAGTCCATCACACTGAGCCGCAGGGAACTACCACCGGTATTTCTCTGCACACACCACGGTCTTCACTCAGCTGCATCTTTACTCTGGCATCACAGGAGCGCGGACCTGCTCCTTTTGCCTGGAAATTGCCTCTGCCTCTGTGTCCCTATAAATGGCTTCTAGTTTCACATGCCATTCAACTTTCACTTCTTTAAAGTTTTTTTCTAATCTCTTTGTCTGAAAACATAACTATTTATTTTTTTCTTCTATGCTCCTAAAGCATGTAGTGTATATGATTTGACTTTGTGTTTTCATAATCTTTAAGTGTTTGTTTACTTCCTAGAGAACATACACCTTGAGGTCCATGATAAAAAGGACCTGGCCCGTAGTGTGTGAGGAATTATTGCTGCGTGAACAAATAGAGGAATACATTGTAAAGAATCTTATGTGATTACTCAAAATGAAAGGAAGTTATATATTATAGCTAATAAAAATATATAGAACCCTTAACTGTTCACAATTATAGCCTGGTCATATGACAAATTGTAAGAAAGATAAACTTTTATAGCATTAATTCTCTTTAAAATTTCTTCAGCTTTTTCATAAGTAAATTTTATATTCTCCCAGCTGCCTAGCATGCTCTAAATTTATCCAGGCTCCTACCTAGCCAGAACTAGGTCTTCCCTGAAACTCAGAAAACCAAAACAATTATCTTAGAATTCACATAGAAAATCGGTGTCAGCCTGTTTCCTGAGGCAAAGGAGAAAAATTGGTGATTTGACTAGAAGGAAGAGAAGAAAGGGCTCCAGTGACTTTGGCCAAAAGTACTTGGGGCTCCTCAATAATGAGAAGAAAATACTAGTCCCCTGCCTGCCTTCTGCCAGAGACAGCAGGGCAAAGCAAGGAAGACAAACCTTCTCTCCATTTATAGCAGTATGTTATTTTTAATGTTAATTAACTTTTTTCACTTAAAATATGCCAGAGTTGCATTTTACTCTGATTACATTTGAACAAAAATGTTCCAGTTGTATGAATACATGCAAACTGATGCCCTGGATATTGTAACTTCCTACCAATGAATATATAGAAAAAAATTTTCTTCCCTTCAAAATTTACAGTACAGAGACCTATATTTCATTTTGAGTGAAAGCTCAATTTATTCTCAGGTGCAAATAGAGCACATGCTGACTTTTCTCCAAACTTGTATCCAGTAGAAAGTAAGTAGTGACTCTTCTATGAATACTACTCCAAATTCTTGGTAGATCAATGAATGTTAGTTAAAGTAGAGTTAATATAGAAAATTCTTGCCTGACATTGCAGTTATGCTTCAGAAAAAAGTAAAAATAGTGTGAGGTTTACCCCTAAACAATGTACAGATGTTCCTCAACTTATAATAGGATTATGTCCCAATAAACTTATCATTAATTGAAAACACAGTAAGTTGAAAATGCATTTAATACAGGTATACCCAACCTACCAAATGTCATAGCTTAGCCTAACCTACCTTAAACATACTCAGAACATGACATTAATGTACACTTGGACAAAATCATCTAACACAAAACCTATTTTATAGCAAAATGGTCAGTATCTTATGTAATTTATTGATGTTCTTTACTCTTTTTCTTCTCTGAATATAAAATGATGAATCTTGACTCTGGATGACCTGTTAAGAACATGGGGAATGGAGTCAGATAAGAACTACATTCCAAATCCAAGTTTAACAACTTCAAGCTGTGAGACTTTGGAGTCTGCTTGCCAACCTTTTCCTGTAGACCTTCTCCAAGTGTGCAGAGATAACGTGCCAAAGGCAGAGAGCAGAGCATGAGAGCTGAAAGAGGTCCCCTCCTCAGGGGTATGAGGTCTTCTTTGATTGCAGGGCATAACTGTGCTAGCAAAATCTGAGAATGATATGACAAAGACATAGAATCATAGTTTGCTTGAGCTCATGGACATAGAAGACTTTTAGGAAAATTAGCAAATGAAATCTAATAACATGTAAGAAAGATAAACTTCAAATGGAGTTTATCTCAGGAATGCAAAATGTATTTTAACATGTAAAAATAGTCAATTGTAGGTCATGATGTTAACAGAATAAAGGAGATAAATCACATAAATATCACAAAGACAAGGCACACATTAAAAATTAATAAGCATCCATTCAAGATTTTATAAACAGTCTCTCAGAAAAATTAGAGTAGAAGAGAACTTCTTCAATATGTTTAAGGTCATTCATGAAAAAGTTATAGGTAACATTATAATTAGTAGTGAAACATTAGAACGCATTTTTCCTAAGATCAGGAACAAGACAAGGATGTTTGTTATTAGTACTTCTATTAAACATTGTATGACAAGTCCTAGAAGTGCAATAAGGAAAGAAAAAGAATTAAAGACAATTAGATTGGAAAAGAAGTAAAACTATTTATTCAAAAATGACATGATTGTGTGCAAAAAAAAAAAAAAAAAACTCTATGGAATTGGAATTTACCCCCCCCCCAAATATGTGAATTTAGCAAGGTCATAAGGTATAAGATCAATACACACAAAAAAATTATATTTCTATATGTTAGAAACAAATAATTAGAAGATAAAATCTAATAATATATATAATTTGCAGTAACATTTAAAAAGCCTCTACTTTTAAGTAGAGGCTGAAAAGTAGGAAAAAATGCTGAGAGAAATTGAATATGACATAAATAGATAGATATTCACTGTTTATGTTTTGGAGAACACCATACTATTAGGATAGCTATTCTTTTCCAAAGTTATCTGCACATTTAACACAATCCCAATTCAAATATCAACATGATTTTTTGGGGGAAATTCATAGGCCAATTATAAAACTTATATGAAAATCTAAAGGATCTGTAATCATTAAAACAATTTTGCAAAATAATAACAAATTTGGAGAACTGACACTACATCCTGACGTTAAGAGTTACTGCAATATTATAATGATCAGGTATTGGCAAAGGGATGAACAGATCTAAACCAATGAAACAGAATAGAAAGTCTATAAAGAGAGCCAAACATATGAATTCAGTTGATATGTGAGAAAGGCAGAAAAATAATTCAATAGGGAAAGTATATTTTGACAAATAATGCTGGAATAAATAGATATCTTAATGTGAAAAAAAAGAAAGTTGGCCCTACCTCATTCCATACACAAAAAGCAATTCAATATAGACCATGAACCAACCTAAAGATAAATAGCAGAACCATAAAGCTTCTAAAAGAATACTTAGGAGGATATTTTTACAACCTTGCAGTTGAAAAAGAATTTTTTAAAGCAAGATTACAGAAGCACTAACCATAAAAGAAAAAAATATAAATTGTATTTTATTACATTTTATATTTTTCATCAAAAGACACTATTAAGAAGATGAACAGGCAAGCCACATATTAGAAAAAAATTTGCAGTACATATCTGACAAATCATACACATGTAGAATACATAAAAATCTCTTCTAAATAAGCAATAAATAAAAACTAGAAAAAAAGCTAAAGTCTTAAACACACTTACTTCACAAAAGAAGATAAGCAGACTTCCACCAGACCCTAAAACTTTACTCAACATCATTAATCACCAGGGAAATAAAGACTAAAACCTCAAGAAGATACCATTTTATACCCAAAAAACGGATCAAATGAAATAGATTGACACCATCAAATTTAATGAGGATATAGAACAACCAGAACTCTGAAATGCAAAATGGAGAAATGTCATCTTCTTACAAGGTTAAGCATACAACTACCATATGACCCAGAAATTCCAATCCCAGATATTCACTGGAGAGAAATGAAAACATACGTCCCCCAAAATCCTGGTACAAAATTGTTCAAAGAAGCCTTATTCATAATTGTCAAAAGTGGAAATAACCCAAATGTTCATCACTAGGAGATTGAGTAGATTATGCTCTACTAATACAATGGAATACTACCCATCAATTAAAAGGAACAAACCACTGATACACATTACAACATGGAAAATGTCAAAAGTAATTATATCCAGTGAAAGAAGTCTGACACAAAAGAGCATAAAATCCATGGTTATAATTATATGAAGACCAAGAACACCTAAGGTAATAGAAGTTAGAAATGGTTCCTCTGGGGTTGAGAGGAGTGGAAATTGACTGCAAAGGAGCACAGGGTGACCATCTGGGGAAATGAACACAGTCTGTATCTTGTTTTGGGTGATGGCTATACAGAAATACACAATTGTCAAAACATTTCAAACCAAGTATTTAAGGTTATTGTATATAATAATACCTGAATTTAAAAGGATAATGTATGTTAATATATGTAAAGAAAATTATACATATGCCATTGATGGTTATGTGAGGTTAATATAAAGTTCTTAACACAGTTCTAGAGACATATAAATACAGTTTATTTTGCCTTTAATTTAAGTCAGAGTTTAGTGCAATGGCTATCAAAACTAATAACCAAAATATTTTATTACGATGTTACCTTAGAAATGGAGTCTTATTCCAAGAAATGTGTTGTTGAATGTAATGAGAAAACTAAAACACTGAACAGAGAGAGAGAGGTCATGGATTCAGCCCCTCTTGAACTGTTACCACGTACATTCTCTTGCACAAGTCACTAGATCTCTTGCAAAAATGATATCATCATCCCCTACCTCATCCACAACTTCTTGTGAAGTGGAAATGAGAGCTCTGAGTTAAGTGAAAATCCTGTGAAAATTTCAAAGACCTAGAAAAATATTTGGAATCATTCAAATTAACAACCGCCAAATGTGATGTTGGTGAAATTTCGGTGATTTTGTTTTTCACACAGAACTACTTGTCAGAGTCCTGAAGAAGCAGGATTTAAACCATCGCATCTCAAAGATACAAGTGAGCTTGCAATTCAACCTGACATGCTTTGTCTAGGAATGAACATCTTCAATTTGCTTCTAGAATCAGTGCAAGGTAAGCTACAGAGAGAAATGAAAGCTCCCAGTCGGCCTCATGAACGCACAGGGAAATTTAATCTAGACCAGAGAAGCTGGCAGAGCTAAGAGGCCCATCAGGATTTCTGATTGTTTAGGATGCAGCCTCTCCACTTAGGACAGCTGGGGAAATTATATATTTTCTGCAAACTTGCCCAGTTCCTATTTTATCACCTTCCTCATCCTCAGTGAGTACTAGAATCCTGCCATGCTCAGCTTTTACAGTTTGAGCCATTGTGATTTGCACAATTGCACAGTACAAATTCAAATTCCTCACTTTATTTTCTTTAATAAATTGAGAAAAAGTAAGTCTTTGTGTATTTTAAATATTAAAATAATTTATTGAATCTATCTGAAGATTTTATGCAACTGTTATTTGACTTAATGCTATTCTAAAATATATAAAGCTGTAATAACTTCTTAGAAAAAGAATGATGCTAAGAAAACGCATTGGAGACATCACAAATTCTTTTCTGTAACATAGCTCCCCACCCAGAATAATCTGGCCAAAAAATATTCTCTGTAAAACAATTTCTGTGAAAAAGTATGTTAGAGAAATGTTTTCTTTAATCATCCTGTTCATCAGCAAGAAATATACAGATATGAGATCTTGGGACAGGTCCTTTGACAAAGGACTTGGGCTAATTTGAACAAGGAATCATTTATTTAAATATAACGCTCATTAATATCATACCTGGGGAAATGCTAAGTTAGCATTTCACATGGATCTGGATTTGTGATACTTCATGCAACTCTGTGAATAATAATCCTGAAGTTTCTATTTAAGGAGGCAACTTAGAAGTGGGGCTCAAAGTCCCATCACAAATTTCACTATTCATTTTTCAGAAACAACTAATTCATCATTTTATTCTAACTTCCCTGGAGTTTATTTCCAAGGAAATAAAGGGAAAAGGACAGAGCAAGAATAGATACAGAGGGGGAAACAGTGATAGCGCTAATTTGGGACTGAGAGGTGTTTTGGCTTTAGTGAGTTGTACCATCAACAATGAAGTGAAGATTATGTTTAGAGACAGAAAGAAGCTTCCTGCACCTGAATATTCACCAGCCTTGGAGAGAGGAAATACTGTTTTTCCCTCAGTTTTGTGTGACCTTGAGCAAGTTTTACCTTTTTTATTCTAGATTCCCATGTGCAAAACACAGTTGATTATATCTGCCCTAGCAATCTAGGTCTGCAGTGGGGACAATATCCAAGGGAAGGATGTATTTAAATGTGCTTTGAAAAATGCAAAACACTGTCAAATGTGAAGTATGATTAAGGTATAAATTTCAAAGGCAGAGTAGCTGGGCACCTTGTAGAGAGGGTCAGAGACCAGCAATGACTGGCAATTTTCCCAGTCAGTACATAATTGCTACTCCCTTTCGAGCACGGGCTTTCCCTTAACCCTTTGGAAGCGTGGTGGAGATGATTGGTTTTGACGCTGCCAAGGTGCCCAGCAACTGAAAAGTGCACTATTTTACTTCTCTTCAGGCTTAAACAAGCAGAGAATTGTCCCTGACCTTCCAGGATAGCCAAAAAGTTCTATAGAAAGAAATATAAGTGAATCACAAAGAGGCTCAAAGAATATGAATTTCCTAGAGAATCAAAAGCTTTTATTAGTGAACCTTATCATTCATGTGTGTGAACTTGAAGACACTCTGCTATTTCCAATGAATACATGTGATATTTTTGCATATATGTAACTTGGTTATCAGCTCTCTGGGTATATCAAATCTTTCAGTGTAATAGCGATAACCTTTTAGTAATATTTATATTTAAATGACTCATAAAGTCCTAATTAAACTGAGAGGTGGGGAGCTTAAATTATTCCTCAAATTCCCTACTCAGATTCTTTGTCTGAGCAATCTCTGTTTTGTGTCTGGCTCCAGTACTGCCGTAATCCCTTTTCTCTCTAAAGTATCACCTTCATACACATGAGCCTCCAATGAAAGTTTCTGTGCAGTAGAAGAATTACACTGATTTACTTCATGGCAGATAAATTCAAATGTTATATGCAGACACTCTAGGTTCAGAAATTTATCTGAAAATATCCACCTCCTTAGAAAATTCTCATTGGCTTCTTCTCTCTGGGTAACTATAAAACCTTACTCTTTTCTACTTGTTCTATTCTCTTCCTAAAGGGTCCCCCAGAGATTAAATAAATAATTTGTATTTTAACATTAATGAGACTTACAATCTGCTTAATCTACAATTTAAAATAAATAAAGGTTACAGGCAGGAGAAAAGTGCAGTTGAAGTATTAACTTGATTTTTCCTCTCTGAGGAGAGAGTAATGATGTGATGGAAGCCCAAAGGAACATATTATTGCCTCTGTCTCCTAAGGCTTGTGGGTGAGCTAAGAGAATGAAGCTCCTAAAAGCTAAAATCTGAAAAGAAATAACCTTTTGTTCGTAGAAAAATCAGGTCTTTACTATGACTTCAGTGAAATAAAGGACAGTATTTCTTTGTGTAATAAGATACGAAAGACATTCTATTTTGTAAAGCTGGATGAAGGGTACTTGTCTTCATTTATTATGCATATATGTATATGTACATATGCATAGATATTTGTTTCATTAAAAAATTATTTAAAAGTAAGCCAAAAATCAGTTTCCCCAAGCATAGATAAATTTGAAAGCAAAAAAAAAAATTATTTTAGTAAATACTACATAGTTCTATTATTAACTTGTAAATATTGTTAAGAGTATAGAGGGAAAAATAGCTGCAGAAAGCAATTTACTCAGTGGGACTCTTGTTTATTTATGCAGAAAGGAGCCTCCCAGGGAAAGCTCTGTGTGTTAGTGGACCCCAGTCTGCATTAAGGAGTGAAAATGGACCTGAGTCCACTACAGAACTCTGAAACAATTGGCACCTCAAGAGGGCATTTTTCTGAAATTTTGAAAGGAGGGGTTATAATATTTTTAAATTGGGAGGAATCTCTAATTCTTATTTTATAGGTAAAGAAATCGAAGGCTAGTTGATTAAGGAACTTGGCCAGTGACATTGATGTTCTGATGGAAAAGCCTGAGGTAGAACCCAGGTGCCAAGATTTCAGTGGCCTGTCCACTAAACAGGCTTGAGGAGAAGCACCCGCCCTTCCTACCTAACAAGGTTTTGTGGGGTAAAATGTGAGTGAAATGTACATGCACCTAAAGGATTATCATTTCTTAGCTTGAATTGAAGCAAATTGTTTCCTCCTACCTAAGATTTCATTGTGCTGCAGATCTACTTGTGTCTTTATCTGGCTTTTTCCATTTCTATTTTAGGAATCAAATCACTACAAACACCTGTTTCAGAGCTGAAGCAAGTTGGTCACATTTCTCTGGTCAACAGTGACATCTGGTGGACACCTGAAAATTTCTACATTTGCTTAGTAATGGAAAGTTCCAGGACCACAGAAGCCTGCAAGAAGCATCACACACAGGAAGTGCATTATAGACATTAGAGAGACTTGCTTCCTACCATGGTATGGGAGATCAGAACAAAAGAAAGAAGATATCAAATAAGCCTCAGTGATGATCAAAAGAGCTTCCGAATATCTAGAAACCACCCGAGGAAGTAATGCTTTAGAGACTCGGGGTCATCTCCTTGGTAACTCACTATTTTCTAAGGTAATATGTTTCATCTATGGAATAAATAAATGAAAAATGTATTTTCTCCTTTTTTTTTCTTTGCTTTTACTACTATCGAAGCATATGGCTGGAGAAGGGACAACACACACACACAGAAACACAAATGCATACAGTCTACCCTTCATTTTCATGGGTTTTACATCTGTGTATTCAACCAACTGCAGATGGAAAATACTTGGGAAAAAATTGTGTTTCTATTTAACACGTACAAACATTTTTCTTGTCATTATTTCCTAAAAGAATACAATATAACAATTATTTACATAGAATTTACATTGTATTAGGTGTTATAATTAATCTACAGATGGCTTAAAGTATAGAGGAGAATATGCACAGGTTATATCCAAATATCATGCCATTTTATATTAGGGACTTGGCCATTCTTGGATTTTGGTATCTCTAGAAAGCCTTGGAACCAACCCCAATGGATACCAAGAGATAACTGTATACATATATATAAATATTACATCCTATTGGTTCTGCTTCTCTGGAGAACTCTAATACATAAACCCATAGAGATTGGGTACATCTTGGGATAGAGTACATATGTATGTAGGGGAAGGAGATTCATTGATAACAAAACTCTGTTACTCCTGGTGGTATGAAAATGCAAAGTAAAAAATCAGTTATGCAAAAATAATTTCTCTTTGTACATTTAGGTTTACATGCTGAGGTGCAAACTTGCTGCACTGGTGAGGAAGGAGCGTCACAGGGTAAACGTGCTTTTGTGCTGAGCTTTGTGAGTCCAGGCAGAACAGTCAAGTGCATATTATTTTTGCTCTTCTTTCATAGCACTGGCTTGTCAGACTCATCAGCAGTGCTGTTTCCAGAAACTGTGTTTAAATGTCATTTCTTATTAAGAGAATGTACAATGCAAAGCTGATACATAAATATATAATATTTGAACCAAAAAATATATCCTTAAATGCATGTCAAGGTGACTATAATATTTGTTTTTAAATTTTTTAAAACGTTATTGTTCTAAGGACAGTTAACATGAGATCTGCCCTCTTAATAACTTTGTAAGTATCCAGTACAGTAGTGTTGACTTAACACACAATGCTGAACAGCAGAGCTCCAGAACTTATGCATCATGTTTAACTGAAGCTTTATGCCCTTTGACTAGCAACTCGATTTTTCCCTTCTTCCCAGCCCCCGGCAGCCACCTCTCCACTCTCTGCTTGCATGATTGTTGACTATTTTAGATCCCTCATACAAGTGGAATCATGGAACATCAGTCCTGCTGTGACTGGCTTATTTCACGCAGCATAAAGTCCTTAGGGCTCATCCATATTGTCTCACATCACAGAATTTTCCTCTCTTTTACAGTTGAATAATACGCCTTTGTATTTATATACTACATTTTCTTTATCCATTAATCTATCAACAGACAATTGTTGATAGGTTTTTTCCACATCTTAGCTCTTGTAAATAATGCTTCAATCTCTACAAGATCCTGATTACAATTCTTTGGGATAAATACCTGAGAGGGTGATGGCTGGGTCATATTTTCAATTTTTTGAGGAAGCTTCATACTATTTTCCATAGTAGCCGCACCATTTTCCATTCCCACCACCAGCGTACAAGTGTTCAGATTTCTCCACATCCTCACTGACACTGGTTGTCTTTTGATTTTTTGATAACAGCCATTCTATCAGGTGTGAGGTGATATCTGAGTGTGGTTTTGATTTGTATTTCCCTGATCATTAGTGAGGGTGAACATCTTTTCATATATGCATCCACTATCTGTGTGTCTTCTTTGGAGAAATATCAATTTAAGTCTTTCGTCCATTTTAATGGGGTTTTGGGGTTTTTGGAGGTGTTGAGTCATAGGACTTCCTTATATACTTTAGAAATTAACCCCTTATAAGAGAGATGGGTTGCAAATATTTTCTGCCATTCTGCAGGCTGCCTTTTCACTCTGTTAATTATTTCCTTTGGTGTGCAAAACCTTTTTAGTTTGATGTAGACCTGTAGACTCTCTTATCTATTTTCATCTCAAAATATATATCTTTAGAGTATATTGTTACCAGATATAGGAGGTCTGCATTTTTATTGAGAAAGATAAACTAGTTATGAGTAGATTATTACATCTATGTGAAAATTATCATTTGAAAAGTTGCTTTATTTTTCCCCAATGGCTGTCAAATTATATTAGTACAAATACTATCTTGACAACAATTTGTAGTTCTTCCTCTCTGATTTGTTTTTAAATTTTATGTTCTAAATCTTCTTGCCATCTTTCAGTTTGATTTGTTGTTACTATTTTTACCTAATTAATTTTTGACACAGCTCAGGAATTTTTTTTCTGAAGTAAAATGTTTTTAAACTTAAATCCTTTCACTGACAATTCAAAGACATTCACCCTTCCTGTATGTTTAATTTCTAAATAGATCTTGTATTTGTCATAGAAGAGCTTTTATTACTTTTTAAAGCAGAAAATATCTATACCAGCAAGGATAGCCAATGAGAGATACAGTGTCATTTTGATATAATGCATTTATTTACTGCATCTACCTGGGAATAAACCAATGAATAGATTTGGCCTGTGGACTGTTTCAACAGGGAGTTGCCTATAGACACAGGCCAATAGCAATACTTGAGCTATTGTGACAAAAGTCACAAACTGGACTGACTAGGAGTGGTTAAAAGGGTCTCAGGCATCTCTCTACCAGGAATAACATAATATGCTTTAACACTTCAGAAATATGGGATGAAACTCTTTTGAAATATGTTATTAGAGAAAACTTTAGCCATTTTTCTTTTTAATCTACTGAGAAAGATGACAAGATATTATATCATCCCCGGGGTTGAATCACAGTAAAATTTTTAAACCATTTTCATGTGCTTTATACTTTATGCCCATCCATCCTGATATCCAGAAATCTTTAAAGTGTGTTCCTCGAATTGTGTAAAGAGAATGACCTCAGCTAAAAAGAAACAAAAACGTTTACCTCCATATACATCTATAAAAATGTTAATTTAGTTTTGGACTCCATATGAAATAAGAGCTTGATAATCAAATATGCAGCAGATTCCGGATTTCTTGAAGGTTTTAATGGTTATATTGTTTCAGGTTTTCAAAAAATATTTTGAGTCATATTTTTAGTTATTTTTGAGCTTATTTAATTTCCTGGAGGTCTAGAGGATATCAGATCCTTCACTGGATCTGGCACAGAAGCCAATAAATTCCTGTTCCAGCCTGTCCCCATCTGAGGGTCAAAACAGTTCTTATCAGGTCTCTACCCCAACTCAGAGTGGCTTGTAAGTTACATCCTTGTGCTAGAGTCTGATTTGTGGACACCGTCTCCCAACAATGCAAACTGCCTTCCCCCGACACCCAAAGCAAAAGTAATGACCAATTCACCCAGTTTCAAATATAACCAGGATTTTGTTATACTTTAACAAAAAGGGTGCATAAGTGAAGATGCCAAACCAAGGAGGTAGTGGGTATCCACATACAGGTGTCTGTGTCCCAATCTTGTCTGGTGGGTCCTGTATTTTTTTTCCTCTCATTGGTCATGTGCAGCCATATGAGCCTTTTGGGGGGTGGCGGGGGGGAGGTTGGTTCTGTTTGTCCATTATCCTTGAATGAAGGCAAAGAATAATATTTGTCAAGACTGGGTCTCCATAGACATTTGCTGAATTTTTAATGGCAACTATTTTAGCTGCACAAACATTCAACAAAAGTCTTCTAAAACCACTGCCATTAAAGACTCACTCAAATTATTCACCAATGATTACCTTCATCTAGAGAATAGATTTAAAAAGTGAAGAAAGACAAGCTTTAATTGCAAAAGAACTCATTAGGTAGCATGACAGCACAAAAACAAAAACAAAAAACAAACAAAAAAACACAAAAAAACCTCTGCCTTTTCATTCCAAGGAGGGGATGGGGCGATTACAATCTACTCAGCCTATTTCTCCAGTGAAATAGCTGAGACATTGAAGAGGGAAGAAACTTTGTTTAAAAGAATTAATGTTTAGAAAGTCTCATACCTATCTTCAAGTCTCTTCCCATTATTATCGTTCTTACCGTGTCTTCCACCCTGTTTCTTCATTCTAAGGCAAGCCTGGGGGCGGGGGGGGGGGGGGGAGCTAACCTGGATGGAAGAATTCTCACTCATCTTAACACCAGGCAGAGGAGGACTCATTAGTGCCACAGGGCACAGGGCAGAGCTTTGGGCAGTTGCTTCCCTGATCTGGTCCTTGGAATTGATCCTCCATCGAGAAGGGAAGTTCTAAGTCAGACATATGACAAGATTCCTGGAGGAGGGTTTCGGGGAGGGGACCATCTTCTGACCTGAGAACTGAATGCAGGTCCCATGATGAATGTTCAGGCCTTGGCTTTTCATTCTTGAAATAAGAAGAGTACAACCAGGTCAACTTAGTAAAGGTGAACTTCAGAAACACCAAGCTGCTCACATTGAATAAACTTGCTGTAGTTTTCTAGATGTTCCTACAAACTCGAAGGTAGATCTGTGTGTCTAGTGCATTTTGGGTCACCTTTTTATCAATGGAAATAACTATAAAATGTGGTATGTAGGTTCAAAACTATACTTTGGGACATATGCTAAAATAAAGAATTAAACAATTTAAAGTGATTAGCCTCATTACATGGTGAACACTGTTCAGGGAGCTGAAAAGGATGCAAGGACCTGTGAATGGAGAGCTGTCCTTCAGAATATTGAAATTCCTAAGGAAATGAGCAAGAAATTCTAAAATGGGTAAATCGTATAACTTCACAATACGACTGAAGCGGATCTTAGAGGATTTTGGAGGCAGAGTCTTGCACTGACTTGCCCCATAACCTGGTTGTGGCTGTGAAACCGGACTCAGGCTTAGTGCAGCAGAGCCACCCTGGTGCACAGGGCTAATAGGGTCAGTATTCGGGTGCAGTGATTTCATTGGCACAGCTGAGCCTCCTGCCATGAGGGAGCCATGGGAAAGACTGATTTTTGCACCAGAGTAAGCAAAATTTGTGGGATCTTGGAAATTTGGAATGAGAATCCCTATAGTATTAAATAGTATACTATTAATTGATTATAATTAAATGCTATATTAATTATTTATATTATTAATTAATTATAATTTTATGATAATTTTGACAATAAAGGAAATAAGGTCTTGTTGTGTACTGAGAAAAGGCCAAGAAAAGGAACATATTGTTGATATTTTCTCATGTGTCAGAGTTGGTTACAAAACAATTTGGAACATAATACAATAGCAGTAACTATTATGTATGTAATGTTTGGCTAAAGGGGGCCTGCCTTCCAGATATGTTGAATACAAGTTTATGCTTGATCTTCATGGCAATGCTATCAATATAAAAAACAAAACAAAATGCCAGGGAAGAGAATGTAAGATCTGTTTGTTGACTGTTTGTCTTTCCCGTGTGACTGCCCAGCCCTGATAGCTGTCCCACTTGCTACAGATGAAAAGGTCAAAAGGAAAATCAGGAATTAAGGAGGCTAAATGCACGAGCAGAAATTCATTGCCTTGAAATAGATTAAGCATATTTCCTCCCATGACTGGCACTGAAGCATCACCTTTAATTAGGAAAAACAGCATTGTGCTCAGCTGAGAGAAGTTAGCCCTGTATTTATACTTCCTTTTTGTCCCTTGGCTGTATAATTTAAGTTTGGAGATTTATTCAAAGTTTGGTCTTTGTCATATCCAGGGTTTTGTTTAACTTAAAAGGATAAATAATTAGATGTTGACAGAAATGAGCAATGCTCCCTTCAGAAAACTAATCTTTCTGGCCTTTGTTAAAGAAACATCAAGAGAAATTGATGACCATAAAGATTTATATTTATTAATGTAAGGGGATTTTTTTCTAACTCTGGAATGATAATAGTTATTTGAGTTATGGCTGAATAATGAGGACTATTGAATCAGGGAGTCCCCTTGTAGTTAACACTCATTAATCATTTTATAATTAAAAATATATCTCAACTCACTCTGTTTTTCATATTTGAAGAATATCTACCAGAATAAAACTTTTCAGGTACTCAATATAAGAAAATTATTTGTAAAGAATAATTGAGAAAAGGGGAAATCCGATCAAGCAAACATCATTACATTCATCATATATGGGTAGAAGTATTTGTTTTACATTTAATTTTTAATCTAATAATATGAAACATAGTGATAAACTTATTTGTGCACTTAGAATGATTTTAGCTATTTGCTTAAATTGTATGTGCTCCCAGAAGAAAATGCCAATGCAAAATACTATGAAATAAAAACAGCCCTACATATCACCTCCCAGTGATAACCAAGCTTAATATCTCAGTGGCTAACTTTGAGATGTTTCCTCAGGCATACATTAAGAAACAGATCTTGCTCATACAAACACCGACAGAATTCACATACTGTTGTACTAGTGTGGAAATAATCAAAGACCACCCAAATGAGAACAAGCACAGGCTATTTATTGAGAGTTTACTATTACAAGGAACTCAGCTACCATCACTTGCATTTGACAGAGACTTTGTGGATGTGCTAAATGTAATATTAATCCCCTTTTTAATGTCATTTGGAACATGTCAAATCTGAATTTCAGCAATGATAAAATGAGATTACTTGGGGACAGTTATTTTTACACATATCCAATTACACTTTAAAAATAAATTTCCAGAGTAGAATTTCATGGTTAAATACACATATTGAAAGTGATTACAGAAGGCTAAATTGTTCTTCAACTGAAACACTTAACTGCCAAAGTGAATGGAAGTGACATATTATTAATATAGTCATTTTTAAACACTGCTAATCCTACAGTTAGTAAACTTTTATTTACTTAAGAGGGTGAACATCTTTTCATGTACTTATTGACCATTTGTATTTTTTATTTTCTTAATTGGCAACTCATGTCTTTTGCCCATATTGTATAGTATAATATGTTTCCTTTTGATTTATGAGCTCTTTATTTTTTATGTTGAAAAATTTTTCCAACATATTATTTGATTTTTAAATGGTGTTGTGCTTTATTTTTGCTATGTGAAGTTGTTATTTCTAATGGTATTTGCAAAGTGACTAAGATTTTATACCTACATGGTAAAGGTTAGGGCCAGATGGCGCTGTTGTCTTTGGAGATGAGAACTATCAGCTCCAATGAGCTGACCTATACCTTTTTTGACTAGAAAATAAGGGAAAGGAAGAAAGAAAGAGAGAAAGAAAAGAAGAAAAGAAGGAAGGAAGAGAGAAAAGAAAGAAAGTTAGTTTTCCAAATTACTCCATAAGAGCTAACTGAATATTTTTTACTTTTATTTTAATAGTAAGTATCCTAATAATCAGGGAATGCTCTTTCACCTATCTGCACAAATTATAAATCCTTCTAGACATTCAATTCCTGGAATTTTCTCAGTTTAATTTATAATCTTTAATATACGAGTATGTAAGCCAGATGAGTACTAACTCCTCAGGCTTTCTTCTCCACTCTTGCTGAGAAGAACCTAATTAGTTATTGACCTCTCCAAGGACAGGCAGTTGACAGCCTTCTGTTAAAGAGCTCTCAGTGACCAGAGCTGGAGATTCTTTCTCTCATGGGGAAGTCCCCAGCAGAGCTTCTGAGTGTCCTTATCTTTTCTTTCACAATGGACTCACTCTAAAAAAATGTCTTCAATTTAGTGACTACTTCCCATATGTCTCAGCAGTTCTCCATATTGACCATAAATTGGAATTATCTATGAAGTACATACAAATTTTCCTGATCTCCTCATTCCAAATCAGAAATTCTGGTTTCATCAGTCTGAGGTAGGGCCCCAGCAGCAGTATTTTTACAAAAAGTTCTCCAGGTGATGCAAATGTGCATCCAGATTTAAGGATCATATCTTACGTTAATTCATTTTTCCTTTACCACTTATCATAAGCTATATATATTATACAATTTTATTTACCATAATAGATTTGTCAATTATAAAATTATTCCATCATGAGTTAGCTTGTTAACTAAGTCTACTTTTTAAAATAGTTTATCATTTTTTAAGTAATTTTAGGTTTAAAATGAGAAAACTTATAATGAATAAGCAAGCAATCATTCTTCAATATTCAAATCAGATCACTAGACCTGATTAACACAACACTCACAGTCTCATAGATTCAGAAAGATTCACAGCTGTTTTATCTAAAAGGGATCCTAGAGATTATCTAATTATACTCTCTTATTTATCTAATACATATATACTATATAAAACTTTTTCATTTATATAAAATGAATATACATATAAATAAATATATTTGTAAATAAATATGTATATATAAATCACAGGAAAATCAAGTAATTATCATAATGCTATCCAGCCACTAAGCGTTGGATTTAGTCCTATGGGGCATCAATGTGTACTTATATTAGTTTTTTGTTTGTTTTTTTTTATTTTATTTTAGCGTATTATGGGGGTACAAGTGTTAAGGTTGTACATATTGCCCATGCCTCCCCCCCTCAAGTAAGAGCTTCAAGCATGTTCATCCCCCAAAAGTAAATGTACCATAAGAAATTACTCTAAAATTTAGCAACTGACACACACACACACACAATATGCATGTATAATCTCACACAGTTTCTTTGGGTCATGAATTTAAGAGTGCCATAGCTAGTTATTTCTGGCTCACTGCATTTTATGGGTTGCAGTCAAGATGCTGACCAGGGTTACAGTCAATGGAAGGCCTCTCTGGGCTCGAGGATCTGCCTCTAAGATGGCTGCCTCACACTGCTGCTGTCAGGACGTCTCAGTTTCTTACATCTCTTTCCACGCAGGAGTGAGATACATAAGTGCCTGAGTACCACAAAGTAAGAATCCACTGGAGATCGCCTTACAAGCTGCCTACCAAGAGCATCTTGGCACTTCATCCCTGCATAATAGCTCATAAGTAAATCATAAATCGCATGTCTTTGGCAGTTCTTTACAATTCAGTTAAGTTTTTACCACAAATAAAATGACAGTTCTTGTCTTATTATCATCTGACATTTTATAGTGTTATTTGACAATGTGTCATCTAGTAACAAGTTGAGAAAATAGAGCTTTAAAAAATGTTCTCATAATTTGTGATGCTTTAATAAAATCTACATTGATCTCATTTGACATTTTTGGTATTCACCTTAAAAAGACACACTTTTTTTTTTCAGTGATCTAAGAAATTTTATTTTTCTGTCTTAAAAGCATTGAAAAATATTAATCTCCTCTGATGAGCTATGTAATCTTTTCTGTGCACAATAAGTATTAATACTTTTTTCTCTCAGTGATTGTGATGTATGATCTACATTAGCCCATTATCTCCACCCGAAGGAGTAATCAGTTCACATGTCTAAGACTGTCAGGAATCTCAACAATGGAGCAAGATATGTATTAGCAACATTTTTTTTCTTTAACATTAGAGAGAACGTAGACATTTTAAAATATTGGCTAGAAAAATAATATAGCACTGTTAAAAGAAGTTAACTTTTATTTTTCAAAAAAAGTAGTGGTACCTAAAATCAGCCCTTAAGCAATGTATAATTTCAAGAAAGGTGAAATTTATGTTTATTGATAGAATGATGACTCATTTCCCATATTCTCTGACGCTAACACTATTTGGTGTGTCTAAAAAAGAAATTTAAAGAATGATACTATGTGAACATCTTATTGCCTATATAATCATTAATACTTTATTGAAACAGGGCATTAACAACTACTCTTGCACTTTTTAAGGTATATGAAACTACTCAAGTCATTATGAGCTAACGGTAATAGGCAGTGATGTTATTACTTACAAAGTAAGCCAGAAGTAAGGAATCTCCTGTCCTTGAGCCAAAATCTCTCCTCTGATGAGTTTAATGTAGTGAATTATGAAAATGCTAGGGGATAATATTGTCACATGATGCTAAAATAAAACATAGCTTTATATGGCTTCAATGGCGAACTCCTGAAAGACGCCAGGGCAGGTACTGGTATGTCATTATAAGAAAACGTGGTACAGACGTGTTTGTGAGGTGTGTCTCAGTGCGTTTTTATCTGGGTTTCTGATTTTATATTAATGGAATACTTTAAATTATTTATTAATAGCCTACTTCATTCCAAAAAATGCCTAAAGTAGGGGAGTCCTTTTATGTTCATGTGTATGGTTTGTGTACGTGTGCATGGAGGAATATCTGTCCATTTGCATGTCTTTAGTGGATATACCTCCACTCTTCTTTCTCTACATTTCTCTATGTCTGTGCCTTTCTGAGTTAAACAATGTATTTTTGTTCATTAATAAACTTATACCTCATCTCATTCCAAAGAGGATTGAAGGCAGCTGTACTTCCCTATGTTCACAGTTTTCTCTAAATCCTGTGTGTCTCCGCCTCTGCATCTTTGCCTTTACCTTTTTCTTTCTTTATCCTGCCTCATTCAGAAAACCAAAAACGCTACACTTAATCATTGGATGTGTTTTTTTTTTTTTCATTCTTTTCATTAAAAACGTTGTCTCATTATTCATCATAGATGAGCTTTCATATAGTCTTATCATTAGTTCTACCATCTGTTTCCAAAAATTTGACTATCCTTCTAGTGACTGCAGGGTACGTTAGCACTCCGCTGGGTCTCAATTCTATCAGAACTAAGCTTTTCAGAAGTATGCTTCTTAAACTTCAGATCACAGCCTCTGTTCCCAGGCTATTTCAAGATCTACTGCTGAAGTTGTAATAAGTCTATTCCTAAGGGAAACCTGTCAAAAGTAGTGGTGGTTTATGAGTCACGCCCTTGCACATTTCCATTTAATGAAAACAGGAAAAAAATTGGCAGTCATCACAAGTGCTGGCTGGTTTTCTTTTGCTTTTCTTAAAGTTGGTACCTAAAGTTAGTGCTAACTGAGGTAATAATTTAATCCAGGAATTAAGGATTAATTTTAAGGTCTTATTCAACCCTGAGATACACATATCCTATAAATATTGAAATGTAAATTAATTTTTTAAATACTTTTTAAAAAATTTTAGATGAGATAGACTATTCAAAACTCACTTTTGTATGCTATGGGAATAAGATCTCCGACAGAACATAGAAAAAAAGTGGCTAATTTTGTTAAAGACATTTTGGGCTTCAGTCTCCTACTCCTACTAAATTTTGTTTATGGGTAGCATTACGAGGCAAATTAAAGATAGCAGTAAATATTTTGGCATTGGCATTTCTTTCATGGAGAAGTGAGTTCCAAATTTCCTCTCCTTTAATCTGACTTGGCCTTAGTGACTAGCTTAATCAATAGAATGCAGTAGAAGTGGAAAAAAAATGACATTTTTAAAGCTAAACTATAAATAGACTTTCAGTTTCCTCCTGGCTTTTTTGAAACATTTTCCCTGAAGGTTTTGAGCCACCATATAAGAAGTTAGACTATCCTGAGGCCACTATGCTGAAGATACCATGTGAAGGCGCTCTGGAAAACCATCCCAGCTGAGCCCTGCTTTCCAACTTTCCTACCAAAGTACCAGATATATAAATTAAACCATATTGTGCCCTTTAGGCTAGCCCATCTGCCAGTTGAATACTAATAAGTGATCTCCATGAATTGATGACATAGAATAGAAGACAGATAGATGGATATCAACCCCACTATATGTACCTAATATAATTAATACTTATTAATTTTTTCAACATCAACTTCTATAAAAGAGCTTCTTGCTTCTACTGGCATATTGGAGAGCTACATTTAACCTAACACTCTCTCTACTACTGTACTCTTTCATGGTCAAAATTTATTACTTTGGCTCTACATATAAACTGTGTTCCTTCTATTCATCAAATAAAAAATTCTGTATTTTGGAAGCAATTTCTGAAAAAAAATTTACTGTACTGAGTTTCATAGGGGGTAGACAATAAATACTTGTTTATTGACTGACTGAACCTTTAACATAATGATCTTTTTTAGCAAATCCTTATTTTCTTGTGTCTGTGTTTCAGGAGCAGAACAAAAAGATTTTTCACTACCAGCATTTACTCTCTGTTACTGAAACATCAGATAATTTCAAGAAAGCGATTGCCCCATGGATTTCTTTTCAAACATGGTACATAAATTTTTAAAAATTTCAAAGTATTAAGAAGGTACAAATGTTTTTGGTTACATGGATTACTTTCATAAGGCTTGAATCATGGCTATAAGTTATTTATTTTTTTTATAACTAACAACAGGAGGAAAAACAGCTACGGCCATGTCAGAGCATACTCTATATGGTGAATCTCTTTACATCTAATAAACATTAATGGAAAATGTATGCATTTCTACAGGAATTTACATATTTTGTTATGGAAAAAATCACTTCCCCTTCAAGGCCTCAAAATGCCCAGGCCACACTAACTGACCTCTCCAGGGGCACCATGCTCAGTTCTCATTTGGAGTTGTGCTCCAGAGAGAGACATTCACACAAATATTTAATGGTATTCCTTGAATTGTGAGAATCAGCAGCACTTCCTCCTCCAGATTCTTTCTCCTCATTTGTCCCACCTCAGCCTACTCTCTCCTATCTACTTCTTCTCATAACCTTTTAACATAAGCTAATAGCTCTCAACTGGTGCTCAAAAGATTACTTTCACTCTATTTTGGCAGGCCCCTACTGTTTTGGAGTAGATTGAAATAGTTCTCTTATCAGAAGCACTAACAGGAAATACTAAGAAAATATTCTTGGAAATGTATTTTTCAGTATAAAACATTCCAGCTAGCATTTACATAGTGCAGGGTAAGGGGAGGGGAATTCTGGAGCTGCTTTGAGAATAACTTTAGTTAATCGAAGTTGAGCGGGATGAGCCACAATGTCCTTTTACCCTCTGTGAAGCTCACCTCCCAACTAGAAATATTTACTCAAAGGTTAAGAATATTAAGACATTTTTTCCCTAGCACAAAAGAAATAATGAAACCAACATTTACCATTTTGTCAGCATCATCCAAATGCCACCAGAACTGATGTCATTGAATTTACCTGCATTTCTTGGCTTCTTTTCTATCTCAGATTTGTGGTAAGGAAGAAAGATAAGTCATTGGGGACCCTAGTTATTATCCAACTAATAAGTTAGAAGAATCCATCTCTAGCACTGCTGATGTTTGGCTCATAATGAACCTAAATCCCAGTTGTATAATGCCAAAATAAAATGCTAGGAACAGCTAGATTTGTTTCAAAACTGGAAACATCTCACTAACAGCAACTAGGTGACTATTGGAGATCTCAAAGTTATAGGACTCTAACCCCTATTTGAAGGAGCAGATAGGTAGATGGGAGGTAAGATTGTGTACACACACACACACACACACACACACACACACACATTGTTCTAAAGTGGAGTCACCCTGTGAAGACACACTGGCCACATATTAGTTCTTTTCCTTTCATCACAAGTCACACCTCAAAGTTGGGCCAAGTTCCCTTTCTCCATTGTCCTGTCTCCACCTAACATAATGACTCATCTCATGAAACACAAGCACTTTGGGTGCAGCTTTGTTGTGTTGACCACATCTCCAAGGGAAGTAAGCCTGTACATTTAAAGTGTCAGCTCACCCTATCCTCTCTCATGGGGAGCGGTTTTACTTACTTAGGAATAGGACAGACAGGAAAAATAAATGTGCATGCTAATTTCTGTCCCTGTAAATGATTTAAACCACAGCCTGCCTTTGCAGATACTCATCAGTAGACACTGGTGAGAACATACATGATCAGGTTTCCCAAAATAGTCTTTTTCTAAGCCCACTACCCCAACCCTGTGTGCACAGCACTCCAGCCCCAAACCCCTAGACAAGCTCCTAGGATAAGCCCTGAGTTTCTGGTATTTCATCTCCCTCTTTGACTAGTCTCTCCCCAGGTTTTATCCTCATACTGTTTTTGTTCTCAAACAACAACTATTATCTCATCTTCCTTTTACAACTGATTGCTAACACTTCCTTAAAACCAGCATCAGAATCATTACAGTTTCTAGGTTTTGGGAGGTTTACATTCCCTGAGAGGAAGATTTTAATGCCTTCAAAAGAATTAAGAAGAGGCAGAATTAGTCTACTATGGGAAAGAAAGAAAGACAAACAAAACAACTAATTTTTCCTTGTAAGTCGAATGAAGGTCTGTTAACAACTGTACTTGTGAATGTGGCATATGTCAGACATCCAATCTCCACTTAGGTCTGGTTAAAATTATTTTTATTTTCCCCTTTGTTACTAGACAGAGTGCAAGTTACTACACGAAGGGCCCCTCTAAAATTTATACATTGGAGTCGTAACCCCCAGTACTAAAGAATGTGACTATATTTGGATATAGGACTTCTAAAGAGGTAATTAAGTTAAAATTTGGTTGTTAGGATGGGGCCTGATCCAATCTGATTGGTGTCCTGAAGAAGAGATAAGGACACAGAGAGACAGGGATGCCCTTGTGCACAGAGCTAAGGCCCTGTGAGGAAACAGCAGTACTCGGATTGACATCTATCAACCAAGAAGAGAGGTCTCAGAAGAAACCAACCCTGCTGATCCCTTAATATTGAAGTTCCAGCCTCCAGAACTGTGAAAAAGTAAATTTCTATCATGTAAGCCACCCTGTTTGGGGTATTTTGTTATAGTAGGCCTAGCAAACTAATACAGGGTCTAAGAAAGAGGAAATACACGTATAAATATCTAATATTTTTAAAAAAGCAAAAACTTTCTTCCCCTAGAAACTACAACCAGGTCTTAATAAGTCATAAATTTAACATTGTTCTCTCCCTCTAGTTAAAACATCCTCTTTCCTCTTCTTGAAGGACCATGTAAATACACATTCTTTCTGTTAATGAACTTATTTATGACATTTTATTATATATTCCAAACTCACTGCAGAAGCTTTCTCTGAGAAAGCTTCTTGGCAATTCTTGAGCAGTTCTCATTCAACTTTCTACCCTGTTCACCTAATAAAATCTTAGGAAAGCTTTTCAAAATTGACTGGCAATTTTCAGGTAACAAGATTTAATTATGTAAAATAGATGCTAAAGGTTAAACTTGAATTCTGGAATACTTATAGTCAATCTCCCTGGGAATAATTGAACCTTAGCTTTATACAGAATCTCCACTGTAGCAAATTTTAAAAGTTTTATAAAGTTTAGATAGATCCTAAAAGTCTCTTGTATTTTCACAATTCCATATCCCTTAGCTATTGTTGTTATTTTATTTAGCCTTTTAAATCAACTTTCATAATTCTTACTTGTCTATTACTGTTTGCCCTATAACAATTCATGCATATTTTTCTTTAATTAATATTTAAATCAAAAAAGAAAATATCACTTTACAACTGCTTTAACATGCCAGCTTATTCTTAGAAAACCTCAAACGTGTGTGCTGCTATTATCAACTTCTCCAGTTAATTTCATCTCCTCTAGTTTAAGCCAACCTCTACTAAAAATGAGCGGGTAATTGTCAAGCCCATATCTGCTGAGGGGACAGGGACACTAAAATGTCCTTGGGATTGTGAGATGCAATTAGTTTTTCGGTTTTAGCAGAATGAATAGTAACATTTGAATAATTCCATATAACTCACCTCAGAACTAGGTTTTAAATTGGGTCATTATCAATTTATCCATTTGTCAATAAAGTACATGATTAATTTAAGTTTATGTAGGCTTTGATATAAAAGCCCAATGTGAAAATAAGATATTATGATCATCTCCCTCATAATATATGCAACAAAACAATTTTACCTGGAGTTTTCTTCACATCCCTTGAGAATTTTACTCTTGTAACTAAATATCTTGTAATCTAAACATTTCCAGATATTAAATTCAGGATTAAGAGAGAGGAAGAGTATGGGAGAAGAGGAGGACCTTGTGCCTCAGCTGCTGTCACCAAAGAGTGTGTGTCAGGCAGGAAACTCACAACCAGTAAAAACTGTCCCTCTCTAGTCTACAGTTGAGCTCAATTGAGCGCTTATAGGGAATGATATGTAGAATTGGTCACCTGTGCAGTGCCTTCCGGCCTGAAAGATGCTAGGAAATCTTTAATTACTGCTGACTTGGCAGTGTCTGCAGTTTCCTTTCTGAGAATTATTACTCTAGGCATTAGTTTGGTATGCAGGAGGCTCGTGTCAAAATCATATATTAAGCACTATTGATCATTAATCACTTCACCATCTATTAGTTGTAATTTTTTAGATGGAAGCAAAAAGTTAACAGAAAAGCTATGGTCATTGCAAACCCTGGGGGAAGGGATGGCATGACATGTCACAATCGTGGGGACAGCTTGGGAGAACAGGCTGCCTGCTGTTAGGGTCCTAGGATGGAAAGGGACACTATAAAGGAAGAAGTGAGAAGACAGACATCAGTATTTGCCAAGAGTAGACACCAGTCAAAGTTTATAGTCAAATAATTAATCTGCTCTTTATGATATCATCTACAAATTTGCTTTTCTTGTATTACCGAACACATTATCATTCCATCTCCTGAATTCAATGGCAAACTTGGCCATCGTCAGGTTTCCATAGGTTTCTTCATGAGAACAAACACCTCCATCTTTTAAGACCTCCTAATGTCATGAAGTTAGTCCTGATCTAACAGCTAGGCTCAAAGCGTTGTTTCATTTCTAATTATTGTACTCCTTTTTTCTCTGTGAAATGTCTCTTCTCCTGCCTCATTATTTAGGGCTTCAGATAATTGTAGATGGTCATACTCTCTCAACTAGCCGAAAGTAACTGCACAGCTTTGATCTAACATCTTTCAATAGTTGAGTGTAAATCGCCTTCTTTGTCCATTAATTTTAAATGGATTTCAAAAACTACAAACACAGGTATGACACAAAAATGAAGGAATAGTCTGACATATCCAACTGGCCACACATCTGTCTTTCAGTTTTAATCTCTCTCAGCTTCTGGTAAAACTAGAAAGAAATTTATAGCCAAATGGTGATTTTCGTTCTTCCAAACAATGAATTAAGACTTTATTTTCATCAGCCAACTCTTTTTAAAGACTTGTAGGTATTGACATAGTAGTAAAGTGGTCCCCCTTTGAAATATTATATATGTCGTCTTCCCAAGGATCACATAGAGCTCTACTTGCCAACAGGGCAGCTGCAGTGTCAAAGTGACACGTCCCACTTACCTTGGTCACAGCTGGGTCTCTCATAGAAACTGTCAAAGTAGCAAGTTGTCAACATAGTTGTAGAAGTTCCCTGCTGCTACAGGGTGTCTTTCTGTTCTAGTTTCTTAGCACAATAGCAATGTCAGCAATTCACACCATACCTGAGATAATAATCTTTCAATCATTATTCTTTTTCTTATTTTCTGTCATCAGTATGACAAAAACCTGATAGTCTAATATTAGAATCCTAGGTTAACACATTAACTGCCATGTGAGTTGTATATAACTCATGCTAGTTTGGAGCCCTGGGTCTCGTGAAACAAAACCTGAGCAAAACCCTGCAGTTGATTAATTAAATTCTTACTTGTCGCTGTTCTTATTGTTACAATTAATATGGAAAATTTAATTCTAAAAAAGTGGATTAAATGAATACAAGTCAATAAATTTAGTTTTTCTATTTATTTTTACTTTTAAATTATACTTAAGCCTAACAAGTCAAGAAAAACACTTCAATATTTTTCAAGTTTCACATTACTTTTTACATTATTAATTTTCAAGTTTTTATATTACTTTCTATTTTAAAAAGTACAGAAAACAATAAAAAACATTTTTCATTAAATTAGAAAGAATCATTTTGCTTTTGAAGTTTTTATTCTATTTTCATAATAAAACACTGTGACACCAAGGAAAAAAATTTTTCTAGTGTAGCAATGTGTTAAACCTATCCGAAAGATAAAAATGGCTACCACTTAGGCTCTATTGGCTGTTTTTACAATTATATATGATTAATTAAGGCCTTCAAAGGAGATTGTGAGGAATGCCCCATCCCTCACAGTTTCATGCTGGAACTAGACCAAGACGGACATCAGTGAATTGTGGCACCCAATAGCCATGGCCATGCCATTGCGGGTTGCAAGAAAGTGGCTCTGCCACTCAAATGTTAGTGTTAGCTTTGTCTCTGATTTTCTTAGAGAACATATTAAATATGCACCAATTGAACTAACAGCCACCAAATTCATGACTGCTTTGCCTGGAAACAGCAGCATCACTACAGCACTGGCCCCTTATCCATAGCAGATATGTTCCAAGCCACCAGTGGATGCCTGAACCCTGAATAGTACCAAACCCTGTTTATACTGTTAATTCTTATACATATGATAAAGTTTAATTTATAAATTAGTCAAAATAAAAGGTTAAAAACAAAATAATAAAACAGAACAGTTATAACAATATGCTAGCATCACTACTCTTGCACTTTGGGGCCATTATTAAGTAAAATAAGGGCTACTTGAACAAAAGCACTGTGATATCAGGACAGTCGATCTGATAACTGAGACAGCTAGTAAGTCACTCATGGGCAGGTAGCATATAAAGCCTGAATATGCTGGACAAGGGGAAGATTCATGTCCAGAGTGGGACAGAGTGTGACGGCAGGAGATTTTGTCGTGCTACTTCAAATGGCATACAATTTAAAATTTATGAATTGTTTAGTTCTGGAATTTTCCATTTAATATTTTCAGATAATAGTTGACTGAGCATAACTGAAACCAGGGAAAGTAAAACCGTGGATAAAGGGGGCCTCCTATGGTATTATAACATTGAATTAAGTTGACTAAAATGGACTTTAGAAATTATTGCATGATGTTTTAAAATATCTATACATGGTGTAATGGTTAAATCAAACTAATTAACACATGTATTACCTTACATACTTATCGTTCATTTTGGTGAGAACACTTAAAATCTACTCTCTTAGCAATTTTCAAGTACACAATACATTGTTATTAAGTATAGTCACTACGTTGTACGATAGATCTCTTGAATTTATTCCTCCTAACTGAAATTTTGTACCCTTTGACCAACACCTCCCCATTTCACTGTCCCTCCACACCCCCAGCGCCTGCTGAACCCTTCTACCATTCAGTTGTTTTAGATTTCACATATAAGTGTGATCGTGGTATTTATCTTTCTATGACACTTAGCATATTGTCCTCTAGGTTCATCCATGTTGTTACAAATGACAGAATTTCCTTCTTTTAAAGGCTGAATAGTATTCCATTCTGTATATATACCCCATTTTCTTTAACCTCATTTCACTTTCTGGAATTAGAAAATTAAAACTAAGAAAGAATTTCCTGATGATAAATCATGAATTCATGCCAGAGATAGGGACAAAAACACTACAGGTTATTTCCCCCTGCTATAACTCACACTTGATTTTGTTTCTTAACTGAGTCATATTCTCTTACACATGGGAAACTTTCTAATACAGCACCATAAAACTGTAAAACTTCCATGTTGTTGGGTTTTCATTTTCTTCTTTTTGTTTTGCCTTAAAGGAGAGCAAAATAAAAAAAAATGCAGAAACATATTTTCAAAATACCTCCCTTCACTCACTCAAAAGAAGGAAAAGCTGAGTTATTATGAAGAACACCTTTGTCTTCCAAAGAAACATCTCAAGTTCGAGAGTTTGGCAGGTTTTGTGGGTACCAAGGGAAGAGATTATATAGGTAGCACTTTGGTTCCAGTTGTAGGAATTCCTGATAGACATAAACAGTTTAAGACAGAGAAGGAAAGTTGCAGGTACCATCGTTTGAAAAATTGCCAAATGTGCCATAGTCATTTGCAAAACCACTGCAGTAGATCTTATGATAATTAACCAGATTTGCTTCTCCCACAGCTTATTATATACAGAAGAAGAAACCATTAAAATCCCTCTCTGCTATAAAACAAGTTTGAGAGAATTGTGCATGAAATTACCTATGTAACACTCATGTGACAAATTGAGCTGTCAAACTAGAATCTGGCAGAAGAGAAGTTGTTTCTTTTATTATTACTTTTTTTTTGGTCTATCATTACTTTTTCATTGCAAACATTTTCAGACTTTAAAAATAAGCAAAAGATCAATTAAATAAGGTATTCAAGGGTCAAAAGTGTCCACTCCCCCAATATTCTATTCATTATGTAATTGCTCTCAAAATTTAGAGATTGTTAAAAAAAAAACTTCCCCCTTAGAGTGTGTACATATCGATAGTGAAAACCAATAATACATTTTTCTTCTGGGGCTTATACTAGCATAAGACATGTTGAAGCTCAAGTAGAGCAACATGAACTGGGATATACCTGAAATCCAAACAGCTACAACAATAATTTTTAACATTTTAAAAACAGAAAATTCTTCATTCAGACTGGCAAGGTGATAGCCAAATGACATGGCCCGATTACAGGATGGGGGATGACACGGAACATAAAATAATGACACAGACACACATGGACATGACAATGACTCGAGTGACCAATGCACTGGTCACTTTATTTTTATACCCCCCAGACCCAAGGTTAGTTCCTTGTACGTGAGCATCTGAGCATAGCAGCAATATCTGTCAATTCCGGAGTTGTTTCAAAAGGGAACAATTTCCCATGGTCTCAGACCTTAAAACGGTTACTTGAGGCGCCAGCACCAGACATAACTCAAAAGCCAAGGCCGAGATAAGCAATGTTGAACAATGCAGCCATTAGAAGAACTTCTCGTGCTCTTTCCCAGCTAGCGGATCTCTCCCAGCCAACGGCCGACCCCCACGGTTGTGTCTGTCTTAGGTCGCCACCCCCCATGGGGAGTCTTACCCGTCATTGACTACTAACCATCATACGGGGTCGGACCTTGGGAATGTTATTCTTATCATAATGGCTTCCAGACTCCCACCACAGGGGCCCTCCCTGTGGGAGCTGGGCAACATTTTCTTCTGTGCAGAAACTCAGGCCTCTTGTTATGTCCCAAGACAGTAACTGTGTCTGGAGAAAATGCTGGCTAGAAGAAAATGCTGGCTACTGCTGCGTCATGCAGCAAACGTACATTACAGGCTATAGTGAATGATTAGTATAAGGCATAACACCAGAATCAGCCCCCAACAGCCAAATTGGTTTTCCCTCAGATGCTACACAGCTGAGGGAGGATGGGGTTTTAAGAGAGTGTGCATGAGGAATAATACAATATAGCAAAAGCCGACCATCTTGTTTCATTCCCAAATGAATGGCTCATTTTAAATGGATGTTGAGTCACCTCAAGCTGTCATATAATTTGCTTGGTCTTCTCACTGTTAAGCAATCAGTGGAAATCCCTGTTTTTCTGTGAATCCCATAATCTGATGTTCCTGGCAGAATTTTCTTAGCAATAGCATTTCCTGTATCTTCCATGAGACTTTTGATGGGGGCCATGAAAAATTAAACTTTGACTTCCTGAAGTAAACTATATTTCTGATTATATCACCTCATGATTTCCAACGATATAAAATACTTTCTTTAGCTAGTCTAAGATATAAAGATTGACACATTTCAAAAATAAACTTGTGTTCTCCATTTTGTATACCCAGAGTTTTTTTTGCTTAGTGAATTACACGTTTTTTAGGACTCCTGAAGTAGATGTGTTGACATCTAGTATTTTGACCCTAAGAATTTTGATCCTAAAGATGATTTTATTCTATTGGGCATTTGAAAACTTGGCTCCTGAATTTCTGACATCATCTGTGTCTGGGTGTGTGTCTCTCTGTGTATCTCTTGATCACTTCACTTATTCTCTTTGTCTTTGCTTATCTCTTAATTTCTCTCTCTCTCTCTTTCTCTCTTTCAGACTTTCACAGTATCGTTTACAATTTTCTCATGTCAGAGCTGACCACAGTTATATACAAAACGGCATAGTGCATATTCTTGGTAGAAATAAGCATAATAGAACCAACATAGCTAAAACTGCATAGAGTTAAATTTGCTTAACAAATTAAATCTTCATGGCAAAATGTAGATATTTAATATTTAATCCAGGGAAAATAGATTTGGTAGAAATGATGACCAGAAAAAAATTAAAATTATAATTTAAAAAACTAAAATGACTACATTAAATTGGTAAAATGAAACAATTTAATGGACTGGATCGTTGTCAAATATAAATGAAAAACTAATCAAAATGCAATAGATTTCAGTAAAATATAGAAGTAGAAAATAATAGAAATGGTTAACTATGCTGCATAATTTAATTCATTCCTTAAATTTAATATTTGTATTAATTTTTAGCACTGCCACAATAAATTGAATGTCTTAAACAATAGAAATTTATTGTCTCACAGCCACAGTGCCCCACCTACCTGAAACTGGACTGCTCCCAACAGTCCAAGATGCTGTTGCACTCTGCCTGTCTGAAGAGTAGAGTCATTGCTACGCTGCTCCTCATCCCTAAGACCCAAGCCACTGTGGGATCTTGCCATTCCCAGGTCCTTGATGATATTACACCAGCTTCAAAGAGCCTGGGCTACTGCCATGCCCCACCATCCCAGAGTCTAGTGTCACACTGTGTGACACCTCCTGTCCTGTTGATTCTAGGTTCTGAATTGCAATGCTGCCCTGCTCACCAGGGCTTGAGCCTCTGGAGCACACTTTCCCCCAGAGCCATGCGAGTGCTGTGCTCTGCCCCCCAGGGTCAGAACCACAGCTACATCCCAGACCCCTGGGTGTGAGATACTGGAGTTTGCCCCAGAGCAATAGACCCCAGCTTCGTGGGAGAACTACATCTACTCATGCCTTTAACCTGGGAATCAAGTCCCAGGTACCACTATAGATTCTTAAGACCTTGGGGCCAGGAACCTGGCTCAACAGCTGTTTTAAGCACCTGTTCCCTGGATCCCAGTTCCTCTGTGGCTTCCTCCGAGCCTTGTCAGACCTGCCACCAAGAGAGATCCCCTCAGCTAAGACTCCCCACTACAAGGAAGACAAGAACAGAGAGATCTCTAGAGCACTTGCCCTAATAAACTACACGGCCACTGTCACTGCCACAAACTTTTGCCATTGCAAAAAGGAGGCCAGTGCTTCCATCAGGGAATGGAAAGGATTCACAATCTAAATAGAGTTAGAAATGGTTCTCTTTATCATTGTGTTTATCCTCCTGGGATGTTACTTCTGACATCCTGGTAGCTGATAACTAGCGGCAAAAATATAGAAGTAATGAAAGTATCATGATTCTTCTCCAGGAGATACTGACTTTATTTTAGAAATAAAAAGAGAGGCTTTGACTTTTATATGTTTTTGAGCATAACAGTTATAAGAACATAAACTTTAAGTAATATTTCTTTCATAATAATAATCAATATTATCATCAAGTAAAATTCAATTGAACCAACATTTCAGGAAATTTTATTACACCCATTTGCACATATATTTCCAAATTAGCATGATGCATGTTGCCAAGTGTTTTATTCTCTGTTAATAAAATACACCTCATTTTCTAAAGGTTTATATGTCTATAACCTTAGGGATATGCAAAAATTTTAATAGGAGCCCAAAGTTTCTATATTTAAATCACAGGATTTTTAGATATCACTGCATCATTTTCATTTTGAAATGTACAAAAAATTTCAGTAATTATATTTGATTATTTGTAACTTTTGGTTGAGTGTAATGAGTCAAAAGAAAAATATTGAAGGGCTAAGTTATCATTCAAGATAATTAAATCAGCATCTCACTATAAAAAAACAACATGAAACAAAATTTGAAATTAATGACCTAAGTCACACCAGCATATTGTTTTTAATAATTGAATGGGAAAACAGATATTCAAGATATTTCAAAGTGGCATTAGTAAAAGCTATAGTAAAGACAATATTTCCTTTTGCAGAACTGATTTAATTTTCTTTCCGTCTTGCTGTGTCTAATATCTTCCATAATTGTTGAAGGCAAGCAATTTATACTGAGCAATGGAGCAACTTAAATGTTAGAACATAGGCTGATTCTCTCCTCTTAAACTTACAAATCTAAGAACAAAACAAAGAAGTAGTGCTATTTAGGTATATGGGAACTAATCATTAGATAATGTACAGTAGCCTTTATTATATTTTTTAATTACATGTAAAAATATAATTTTAGCTGATTCATCCATTATCCATTTTTAGTCTTTATTATTGCACCAGCCATATTGCAGTGGCTTTCTTGTGCCTCTTAAGATTCTATCAAGGTCCAATTCGAGTAGTGCTTATTCCCTGAATTGTTCCCACTGCTCTCTAGTCTAGTTATTCAAGCCTATCCTCCTTTGAATCCATAGGCTTTGCTGTCTATACCATTCATCTGTTAACCTTGTAAAATATTTATCCCATGGCAAAATCATCACTCGGGATGATGACTACATGACCAAGTAAAGATGTTAAAGTAGAAAGCCTATTAGACTAGACATTTCACTACCCAATCAGCCCATCATTTATAACCATGTGAGTTGGGAAAGTCACTAGATTTCTTTGACTCTCAATTCTCTAATTCGTGAGTGAAAAGGATCACACTGAACTTCTTACCTTAAGATATGTGAAGGTTAAATGAGGCAGTAAAAATGGTTTAAAATTGTAAAGTGCTATGTTTTTTTAAGGCATACTTGCCTAATGTAGAGGTAATAACAGTTGACATACATTAAACATATGTTATGTTCCACACTAAATTCTTAATATTCCTTATCTTACATAATCATTAGAAAACCCTATGAAGTGAAGACCATTATTATCTCTATTTTACAGATGAAAAATCTGAAGTATCTAGAAGTTAAGCAATGTGTTCACAATCACATCATTAGGAAGTGATAGAACCAGGCTATGAACCCAGGCAGCCTGGCTCCTGAGGCCATTATGTTATGCTGAATTTTGCTACATTAATTTTCATAAAGCTAAGTTTTAAAAAAATGTCCCCTTGAGAAGGCAATTCCACTATCATACCACTGGAAAATCATGCCTTCCAAACCCATCTTAAAAATCATATGTTCTGGAATTGCTTAATAGAACCCAAACAGCACTTTCAGATTCTTTCCTTGAGGATGAAACACTCTATGTAATTCTTACCTTCCCTAACCACTCCTTCCTAATAATGATTATTAATTTGATAATTGCAAATCATCCCCGGTATATAAATGCCTTATCATTGTCTTTTGACTAGATGTTGTCTGGTTGATTTTCTTACAGACCTTGTAAGCTAGAATCCTGTACTTTGCCACTGTGGTATCCTTTGAATAACAGGTCTCTTTCCTTTACACTCAGGTCTAAAACCAATTATGGTACATTCTACAGATTCCCCCTCTGTTTCTTCCCACATCTGTCTCCTTAGGAATTAATTAAATTAGGCTTTCCTATTAAGGTAAGTCAATAAAGGAACACTATGCTAGAGAAGACAAAAAATATTCATTAGTAGAGCTAGGATTTGAGCCTGGCCTTGAGTCATCAACAGGAGCTATAACTTTAATCACCAAACAGAAACTTTGACTTTACGCACTACATTACCCAAACTGGATAAATCACAAAGTTGTATTTTCCCATCATCTAGCTAAGAAATTCTTTTCCTATATGAATGCCATTCCAAATCAGGAATATACCCATATTTGTTGCTGATTTACCATGGGTATAGTAGCATCCGTTTTCAAGGAAAAAGATAATGAATTGTTAGAGCTCCTTCAAAATATATAAAAGTGCAACCTATATTTAAAATAATTAGCAGCATAAAACCAAAGACTATACAACCTTAACCTGTTTGTAATTGTCAAAATGTCACTTTAAATATAATTATCTCTTTTCAGAGAAAAATAATCTCTATGAAGAATGTTTAGATTTTATGCATGCTGAAAATCAGCATTGGCCATGTGCTGCTACAATTTCCTGCTAAGGGCAATGTTATCATTTTCCTTTCTCAAGTAGGAGTAGTACACACCCTAGATCAGAAATCAGATCTAGTTTTCAGTCTCCATCTGCCAATGCTGAGATGCTTGTGTGTGTTAGCATAGGCAGCTCCTCTCTGGCCCTGGGTTTCAAACCTGTAAAATAGAATTAAACATACATATCCAATCTTCTATGAAGAGATTCAAAGATCAAATAAAAATGTGCCTGCAATGTTAGGTAGAAAAATAAATATGTAAAATAATTTACAAATATAAAGAAAGTTCTGTCTTAGAACCAGAAGTGCAGAACTATAGCAGCATTCATATAAATAATCACCATTTCCACACTATCTCTGACGAGCAATGAATCAAGCTTCTTTTAAGAAATATAAGGTCTTGCTTACTTTTAGTGTAATAGCTTTAAAGTCTTTTTTATGTGTTATTGTTAAGTTGCTTTTCCAATTTTCTGTGATTTTCTCTTTGCTTTTACTAAAAGTATAAGAACTTGCTTACAATTTAAAATATAAAGTGTATGAAAGCAGGGATTATTTTCCTTTTTGTTTGTTGATGTATCTGCAGTCGTTACAGAAAAATCTGCCACGTGACAGCTCAAAAGTATTGCTGAATAAACTGAACAAATGTAAGACAATTTAGTGCTAGTTTCCAAAGGAATTAAAGTATGTGTATATATGTACTGCATGCTAGATACAGAGCTGACTGGCTTGTGGACACTACTTCATGTAAGTATCACAAAAATCCTAAGAGGAAGGTATCTTTTAGAAAAAAATATGCATTATTTCATATAATATCAGAGTTAAATTTATTATGGCTGAAATCATAGACAATTATAATAGTTGCCATTTGAGGAGAATCCCAAACTTGATATTCTTGATAATCTTTATTCTAAGCATGAAAAGACAGCATTATTCTAATTGTAAAGATGAGGAAATCAAGAAATAGAAAGTAAGATCTCAGACCCAATGACCATTAAATCTGTGTCCTTCATTCCCTGGAGTCCCTCTAACATTGTTTCACTTCTTCCACCTGCCACACTGAGCTCTTCATTCGTCTCTATCCCAGAACACATTGGGCCTGCAAACTGATAGGAATAGAGAATATTGAACATTTTCTCACAAAGAAATGGTTTTATCCAATATGGGAGAACACAAAGACAACTAAGATTATGATCTCTGGCATCCTAGTGGAATAAAAAGATCATTAAAGAGTATTCAAGACTTGCCCAAATATCAAAAAGGTTTCAAAATAAGATGGGTCTATGATCAAACAAATCTGAAAGATAATGCGAAACCAAGTTTATTTATTGCAAGACTTCTCAGAGCCTTTATTTACTATGCAATAAATTCCTACGATAGCTTACCTTAACCAGCTTTTCTCAAAATTTATTTCATTAGAGAGCCTCTTTTAAGAGTTGTTACCATTTAGGTAAGTATACCAATTTCAATGCACTAGTGGATAATACTATCCACTACTGCTGGATACCAATGTCTAGTGTACATATTTGTAGTGATTTTTTAATACAAAAAGATTTTTCCCTGTAAAACATATAAATAAAACATTGTGTGATGAAACTTGTGCCATGCCACTTCCCCAGTATTTTGATATCATAGGTCTAAACATCATTTCATATCTTTTAAATGTGTCTTGTGGATAAGGTTTTCCTGAAAATAAGACTTAATGAAAAATAAACTCTTATTTGACACCACAGGAAATAATTGTCTAATTAGGACCTAACTATGATATCTGTAAAAAGTATCTCCTTGTAAACACTTGTCTTATTAATAGATTTCCTACTTAAAATTTGAATTAAATACATAAAAGTAAGATGTTCCTGCTGAAAAATAATTTCCTAATGAGTAGTGAAGTCATACAATCTATTTAGCAGAGTTATTATAGTTATTACTAATAAAATTGGCCTCTCATTTAAATGTGGAGAAGCTGCAATGGGTCCAATACCAATTATACATTATCCCTAAATTACATATTGAAACTTGATGGAATTATGCCAAGACACAATCAGTAGGAATCATGAGATGGGCAATTTTCAGAGCTCAATTTAATTCAACATCTTTTTAACTGTATCTTCTAAGATTATAATTACATTTAACAATTGGTTTGATTCGAAAGAGAAAAAAAAGTACACTGCTTCATTGATCACCATTTTACATACTTGTTTGAATGGTATTGCACATGTTATAGTTTATAATACGGCCAATAATGAGGAAAGCAACAATAAAAATATTTTTAGAATTTTGGTGGAAGTAATATAACAAGTCAAAGAGCCCTCTTTCTATGTAGAATTCAATATCACAAATCACAAAACAGATACATTTCTCCCTAGTTATCATGACAATTAGTCCATTAGTTGACCAGAAAGTTGAGTAAAACAAGGGGTTGAATTTCTGAATCTGTCGCTTACAATCTCTGTGAAATTAAGCAAGACGTTTAGCTAGTATTGCTTCTTTACATCTAAAACAAGAAATATGAGCTTGTTTTATAGAATTTTGGGGAGAATTAAATTATATATATGTGCCATATATATGTTTACATATGCCATATATTTGTATACCATATATATGCATACTATACATATGATATATGTTATGTGTGTATATATGTATATGTGTGTATCTCCAGTGTTGGGTGACAGTCTCCATGAGGCTGTCACACTTTTACATACCTTGTGACAGCTTTTGTTCTAGACTATCTTTTCAAGAATGTGGAGCCAAGAGTCTTAAAAAATAGTGACAGTATTTCCCTCTGGGACAGAGGCAGATTTTCTTTTCCCCCTATGAGCATAATGAAGATATAGCCTTCCTTTGAGGCAAAGATTAGGTAGGTTTCATATTAGCTTCCTGATAACATTGGGGGTTTCCTAAATTTGTTGTTCTCCAATGTGATACAAACTGACTCTGTGCACATCATCCACCCAAACCTGTTCAAATCACCTCTTCCATGGAATTGGACAGTGAGGGAGATCATGTGTGAACATGATACTCATGTTGCTTGCTGTACCAAGAGTAATAAACTCCTTTTTCTCTGACCCCAGAGTCTTATGGATTCTGCTTGCATCTATAAAACTGGGGTAGGCTAACTTGTTAGATTAAAAGAAGGGTAATATTTCAGCCTCTTCACATTTCTTGACACCTAGGCACCTAACACAGAAAGGTCTTATTTCGTGTCATTTTGAATTGTGATTTAAAAAAACAATACTGGCATGTTAAAAAAAGATATGAATAGTCTCACTTTATATTGTGAGACAAATTTTATAGTGTCATCAGAGAAGCATTCTTTAAAATGCTACTGGCATGTACATGCTTAAGTATTGCCCAACTTCTATTATTTTCTTCGTATTTTTTTCTTTAGTTTAAATCAAGTGTTGATAGAGAAAATTACAGAGAAACTCAAGTGTTTGGTTTAACCTGAGAACCAGGATTTGCATATTACACTGCGTATTACAAAGGGAAAAAAAAAAGTGGAGGCTGACACCCAGTCATTGCTCACTCCACTGATTAACCTGGGAAAAGATGCAAATCTGTCTTTAACCATTTTGGTGGAGGAAAATACAGTGCTCCGGGGAAGAGGGCAAGATGGCTGACTAGAGCCATTGCTTGCTGGAGCGTCCCAGAAAGAAGAAAGGGTTTGTGAGAGTGCGGAATATGCACAGCTCAGGTGTAGTTCAGAGGAAGAAGTGCCAAAGCATGCTGGTGACTTCGTAGAAGGAAGTTATAAAGCAGAACAGGAAAAATAAAAAGAAGAAAAGATACTAGTGGGGATCAAACCCAGAGAGGCTTGGAGCCCAGTGAAGGGTAAGGGGAGAACCCCACTTCTCCTTCCCACAAGCCTACTAATTGTTTGGAAGCTTTTCTACATTTACAAGCCCAAGCTGATCTAGGGGAACCAGGGTCCCAGCTCTCTGCCATTCAGACTCTTTTCTTCCCCTGGTCCTCCACCACCCACTGCAGCCAGGAGGGCAGATGGAAACTTTCAGGAGCAGTTGCCTCTCATCAGCTGTGGTGTCCTTCAGTCTGAGGTTTCCACAGAGAGTGGGCCCACACCTTCTCCCTTGAGGACCCAGGGGTGCCCACTCTGGGAGTTCCCTGCCTGCCAGCACTCCCCAGAGACACATGCCAGTGGGTCAGACTTGTCCTTGATTTCATTCTCTTGTCTGATTGTTCTGGCTGTGACTTCCAGCACTATGTTGAACAGAAGCTATGATAGAGGGCAAACTTTGGTTCAAGTTCTAAGCAGGAATGCTTTCAATTTTTCTCCAGTTCAGTATGATGTTGGCTATGGGTTTGTCATAAATAGCTTTTATAATTTTGAGATATGTTCCATCTATGTCTATTTTGTTAGGAGTTCTTATCATAAAAGAGTGCTGAATTTTGTCAAATACTTACTCTGCATCTAAGGAGGTGATCATATGGTCTTTGTTTTGCTGTTATTTATGTGGTGAGTCACAATTATAGATTTGAGTATGTTGAACCATCTTTACATATGTGGGATGAAACCCAGTTGGTTGTGGTGTATAATTTTTTTGATGTGCAGCTGAATTCAGTTTGCTTGAATTTTATTGAGAATTTTTACATCTATATTCATAAGGGACATTGGTCTGTAGTTTTCTTCTTTTGTTGTATCCCTTCCTGGGTTTGGTATAAAGGTGATACTGCCTTCATAGAACGAACTGGTGAGAATTCCTTCCTTCCTTGATGTTGTGAAAGAATTTCTGTAATACAGGTGCCAATTCTTCTTTGGAGGTCTGGTAAAATTTGACTGTAAAACCATCCAGTCCAGAACTTTTTTTGTTGAAATATCTTTTATTGGTATTTCAATTTCATCACTCAATATTGTTCTGCTCCAAGTAACCAAAATATTTGTATCCCATTAATATTTTAAAATTTTAAAAATATGATGCTTTTTGTAGCCTTTTCTTTTAAGAGCATCTCAGCAATAATTGACACTTTAAAAAATATGTATATAAATAATAGTTGAAATATTTTAACTAAGTCTTTTCAGTAATGTATGCAACTGTGAATAGAACCCTTTATTTCAAAATCACATTATATTAACCAATATCACTACTACCATTTTAAAATAAACATGAAGAAAAATATTCCACAAGTAATTCTCCTTTTTCTTCTGTTTAAAAGCAACAAATAGCAGAATCCCCCTCTTTACTTCTCCAGGAAATTGAAGAATCTATCTGTTTCATAGCCAGGAGTAGAGATCCACATCAAAGTGCAGCAATTCTTTCATTAAAGTGTAAGCTATGCCTTTATTTTTTCCATTAAGGGATGCCTTTGGCATGAAATAGAACAGGATTTGACTATGTCAAGGTGATGTATTAAAGGAGCAGCAAGCATACTCTGCTGTCTATCACTGGCTACCTAAAATATAAAGATGCTTCTGCCTCTTTAAAATCTAAATTCCTACCTACTATACTTCCCCCTTAGCATTAGAAATGTGATTACAAAACCAAAGATGAATGTGTGTAATTTTAAAGATAAGTTTTTGAAGTTCGATGGGAAATGTAAGGCCTAAAATTTACTGTAATGACTATCTTAATGTTTTCTCAAATTAAAGGTGAGAGAGTACAGAGATGAAACTTTAAAAATAAAGGAATAAATTACAAAGATCAGTACTGTGGGTCTTCTTTCCTAAGGTCTCTCAGATTAGTTTCCACAATAACATTTATGTGCATATTCTCTGTAGAATCTCTATAACAATAATCATTCAGATCTGATTTTACGTTTCTAACGGACCTTCTGCTTTTCTTAACTGGAGCAAAGAAGACAAAAAATGTTGAGAGAAGAGAACTGGCAAACCCTATATTGAAAGAAAATTGCTTTGAAGAACAGAAACATAACAAACAAGCTTGATTCAAAAACAATCTCTTCAAATGATTATCCTAAACAATCACAGTAATCTCACTTGTTTGCTTTGCCAGTATTTGGCTTAGAAATGGACATTTCCCATCAATCAAAATGAACAGAATCTCCAGGAGTGGATTCCTTGTTCTTAAATAAACAAGTATATAGACATTGAGGAAAGGTCTTTTTTCTCTGTCTGTCCGCATGCAATGCTGGGCACTGCTGAAGCATCTTGACCTCATGAGGGAGCCAATCAGAGAAAATTCACAGAGGATTTGCAAAGCAAAGAGATAGTAAAAATTTGAGTCCTTAGCTACTAAATCAACCAAATTGCCTAACCAAAGACCTTTTCATAATGTGATATATTTCTTTTTGTTTAAGCTGATTTGAGGCTTCCAGCTGAAAATATTATGGCTAATATGCCACCCATGGCCTCCTTGATGTCTGGTTAAGCAGACTTGACAGTCCTGTAAGATTGTTTTTAATAATGCTATGAAGAAGACTGAGATTGAAGTTGACCAGATAATATTAAAGATTTATTTCAAATGAAAGATCCTCTGGTTATCTTATAATTCTATGCATGCCATTATTTTTAATGAGTGGAATTGTAATCAATACCACAATGAGATATCACTTAACTCTGGTAAGAATGGCTTTTATCAAAAAGTCCCCAAACAACAAATGCTGGTGTGGATGTGGAGAGATAAGAACACTCATACACTGCTGATGGGACTGAAAACTAGTACAACCTTTGTGGAAAGTAGTATGGCGATACCTCAAAGAGCTAAAAGGAGAACTACCATTTGATCCAGCAATCCCATGACTGGGTATAGGAAAAAAAAATGAAAAAAAAGGACATTTTATAAAAAAGACATTTGCACTTGAATATTTATAGCAGCAAAATTCACAATCACTAAGATGTTGAAACCACCCAAGTGCCCAGCAATACATGAATGGATTAATAAAATGTGATATATATACACCAGGGAGTATTACTCAGCCATAAAAAATGGTGAACTAATATCTTTTGTAACAACCTGATTGGAACTGGAGACCATTCCTTTAAGTGAAGTACCACAAGAATGAGAAAAAAAAATGTACTCACTACTAATTGGAACTAATTGATCAACACCCATGTGCACATATGGTAGTAAAATTCAATGGAAATCAAACAGGTGGGAGGGGAGAAGAAGGAATAGGTAAATTCACACCTATCGGGTACAATGCACACTATCTGGGTGATGGACATACCTACAACTTTGACTCAAACTGTACAAAAGCAATTTTTGTAACCAAAACATTCATACCCTGGTAATATTCTGAAATAAAAAAAAGAAGAGGAAACTATCGAATACACATTATAATCTAGGCATTTAATATGCACTCTCATTTAGTTTTCACAATAACTTATAAGGCAGGATTTATTGAGCCATTTTACCAATTAGGAATGAAGTTAAAAGAATTTAACCAATTTGCTCAGCATCAGATAGCTACATAGGTGATAGAGGCAAGATTCAAAAATGTTGGTCTTTTCCCAACACTTTTGCTTTTTCCAGTATAAAACTTGAAGATATTACATCTTTATAGTATCTAGAAATCTAGATGCATAAATGAGAGGTAACACAGAGAATGGGGTAAACAAAAACTATTTAAATAAAATACTTGAACCAGTAGTTTGTGTTTTACATAACTGATTTTGCCTCCATAGGGTTTGACCTCAATCTGAACTCCTTGTGAAAATGGAATAATAAATTATTTTGCAATATAATGTGGCATTTTATACACCAGTTTCAAGATAAAAGGTTGTGGGTTTGGAGTAATAGTAACATTATATGGCAATTCAAGGTAGATGTTAAATTAATTCAAACTTAGTAAGTGACATTGCCTCTCATTATTTAAGGGGCTGAGTAAGGCTGCAGGCGTCTGATTTAATGCTCTCGATTCTGCATTGAGGTGGCAGAGTGGCCAACAGACAACACATTGGCCTTGTCATTTGCTTTTCATCCTGGGACTGGAACTGTAGAGCCACGAAGTATTTACTGACCTTTCTCATTAAATCATGAGGGAGTAAACACATCCTGCCTCTGACGGTCATTTCAGCGTAATGCTACCTCCATTCCTGGACACAAGAGAACAGCACTTATTGGAGGAGATGAAAGAGTAGAGATTATCTCTGCCTCCTGACAGATCTTTCCAATCTCCGTCTACACCAAGGCCACAAAATGGAAAAGAAAAGTTCAGAATACAAAATAAAACTGGGGTGAAGAACAATAGATTGGAAGAAAAAATAATTAGAACAAATAAAATAAGATTTTCAGTGCTGCTTTTTATTATTGCTATAGCCAACCTACAGAGGAAAATTAAATCTAAGCATTAGTAAGTTTGATGAGGACTCTTTGACATATATTTTCTATATATATTGTATGAGGCAATGGCTTCTCTATTGAACTGTAAAAAAGTAAAATTATTAAAAATCAAATTATTTAATTATGAATAATAAAAGTAAATTATTCTGTAATATCAAACTATAAGTAGAAAAGACTTAGTTTCTTAAAATTGCATTTAGAACTTGCATTTAGAATTCAAGGTAAAAATAATGATCCATTATATCATTTTATTTAAAGAAAAGAAGGGATAGATACTCTGTAGTGCAATAGTGATTTACCTAGATATTTGCTTTGCATTGTGGTACCTGTCACTAAGAGTGCTACTATACCATGCTTTTTGACACTTGGTCATATGATGTCCCCTTTTATCAACCAAATGTTCAGTTTGTGTATGTCTTCTTTTTTCAAAAATTCTTTGAGTTATTTGATGGTAGTTAGTGTGCCATGTAATTAAAAAAACAATTAAGAACAAAACTCCTAGACCTAGCACAGCACTAAATCAACAATCCTACTACTCATGCAACACTCTACTAAATGTGTTGTTATAGTTACGAATAAAGTTAATGCCAACCTATATTTTCTAGAATTCTAGGCAATAAGACAGCATAGTTTGCCAAAAAACAGAAAGAGTCAGTTACAGATGTTTGCTCATACTTCCTTTGCAGTAACTTAAAAAAATGCCTAATGCTAATAGACAAAAACAAGCATTATTAATTGATCGATCAGGGAGATACTGAGTATCCACTACATTTTTGACATTGAGTGGTCACTCAATTAATATTCCCCTGATTGACTGAAAATGTTTGTTTCTGTCCTCTAGAAATAGTAATTGACATTTTTCCTGTTTTCTTTAATTTTTTTCTGATAAGAAAATAATGACATTTCAAAGTAAAATATTGCTGAATTTAGTACATGCATAAAATATGATAAAGTGTTAATGTTTATTTTTTCATATTTTCAAGTTGTAATTAAAACTGGTATGAGTGAATTATCACTAGGGAGTTCATCTTTTAGGTGTGTGAAGTAGCTAATTGATGTAGAAACTATTCTGATAGGCTTTATCTGATTTATATTGTGTGTTATGTGTGATGTAATAGGATCAAAGTTCAACCTTATTTGAATATTTATACCTCAACAATTCAGTTCATAAACTCAGCTCAATAGCTAAAATAAGAGCTATTAGATATGAAGTCACTGACATTTAAATTTGAGGGTTGGTAGCAGAAACTTTTCTTTGTCAGGATTCAGGAAAACTTCTACACTGTCCATTTTAAAGTACATTTTAACATTCCCAAATCACCATATTTTCATATTAAAAGCTATTGAATCAGACTATTGCAGTAGCCTGTCATCCCAGCTACTTAGGAGGCTAAGGTGGGAGGATTGCTTCAGCCCTGGAGTTCCAGTCCAGCCTGAGCAACATAGTGCGACTCCATCTTTAAAAAAAAAGCAAACCTAGTGACCCAGAGTTTATAATATTTACCTATGACAGAAGGTGGGGTATTTGCAAGAGTCTGTGATGTCTTAAAACACATTGACTAATGTGTTAATGACCTAATGTACAGTCCCCCTGGCCCCTGCCCCCAAAAGTGATTAACCACTTCCATACAAGCATTAACTATATTTGACAGCCACAGATGAACGTGCACAGCAACTTTAGCCGACAGCTGTGATATGACTTTTCTAATTTTTTATTTATCAAAATAAAATTGTGAACATTTAAAAGTAACGTAATGAAAACATACATATGTATGTTACCTATTCTGATTTACATGACAAGTAAAGCTGCCTGTAACGTAAAACAAGCTTTCAGTGCTTTCAAGCTTTCCTCATCACACAAGAGCAAAATGGACTCATCCTCAATGCACAGCGCACACTATCGTGGGGACCATGAGTGGCGGCTGTGGGCGAGGTTTCGAGGCCGGTGAGCGAGGTCCCGAAGTGGTTAAAGAAGAGGAAGAGAAGGGCATGTTATGAGCTGTACTGAGATGAAGGTGAAAAGGTCATGGGAACTTCTTGGGGTCAGATATAGCACATCCTGATGGTCAAGTTCTTGGTTCTCCGGCACTGACAGGGCACAAGCAGCTGGGTGTCTGTTGGTAGATGCATCAATCACATTTTTTTTTTTTTTAGAAATAGTATTTAAGTATTCTCTGAGTAGTTTTCAAAATACCTTTTCCCCCTAAATTACAGCACTACACAAGCTAATAATTTTGATCTGGCCTCTAATTGTAGCCCTGGAAATTCTAAATGGGAAGAGCTTTGTCATTAATGTGAAAGTTTTAAGCACATATGAAAGAGTCAAGCAATTAAATGTAGTAAACTGGTAGCATGTATAAGATTTTCTCAGTCTTTCCTAAAAAATCAGAATGTTTTTAGTACAAAATTGCTAGAGATAAGACTACTTTTATTATTATTCTAGCCCAATTTTAAAGATTTAAGAACAGTTCTCCAAGTTTGCCTATGTGCTCAAGTGCAATCTATAGATGATATGATTATAATAGTTTATTTGTTAAATGCATCTCACAGTAAGTTCTCATTTAAAGGGATGTGTATCATAACTCAAATATGTTAAGTTGTTAAGATTCTGTTCTATTTTGAAAGGATGCTAAATATAGTGAAAGTGCCCTCCTTTAAAAATAATGCAAAGATTAACTATTAAATAACCCAAACAAATTATTCATTTGTTCTTTATAAATTTTGGGGATCTATGCTATGAGATCTATATGCTGACTTGTACTTGTTATGAAGAACTGCCTCCAAGTGGGCATTTTACGCAAAGGTAGCATCTTGCTTAATACTTTGATCAACAAAATACTTAGAACAGTCATTTATAACCTACCTTACCACTTAACTTTCTAAATGGAAGCTCAGTAACTGAACAGCAATTTGACAACAAAAATAGTAGGAAAAAAGCTTTTAAAATTTGAAATTTGAACATAAAAATAATTCTGTGATCATAAATGTTTATGCATTTTATAAGGAAACCATTTCATTGTAAATAATTCCATTATAAACAAAATGTCTAATGAAGTAAAATATAAGTTGCTATGTATCAGTTTTCCTTATTCATAAAATGGAGATGTCATCAATAGTATCCACCTCACAGGGCTGTTGTAGAGAATAAGTGAGTCAATATAAGTAAAGGTCTTAGAACTGCAGTTAGCCCGGAATTGCTCAGTTGTTGCTAGTCCTATTATTAGCTCGATGATTTTCAATGGGTGAGACAAGTCTCTCCTAGGACCTTCTCAGAATTGCTTGGAGAACTCTCAAAGTGAAGTCATTTCCCCCCTTTAAGGTCTCCAACAAGCTCTAAGTTTGTGTTCCCATCATCTCCCATTCCTCCTTCTACACACACACACAAACACACACACACACACACACACACACGCTGAACCAACTCTCCCCAAACCTCTGATGTTACTGATGGAAATGTGTTGATTACCCCATGTGTATTATTGCAAACAAATTGTTCAGAACCCTGATCGGGATGCTAAACAGCAAATTGTGGTCACTTGTAGGAGCATTAAAATAAAAGGAGGGACACTTTGTAAATGCTGCAAAGAGGATGTATTAGTTTCCTATCGCTTCCGTCACAAATTACTGCAAATTTGCTGGCTCAAAACAACGCAAACATTATCTTACAGATGTGGAAATGAGAAATGGGTATTACAGGGTTAAAATCAACAGGTCAGCAGGACTGCATTTCTTCTAGAGTCTCTAGGGGGAGAATCCTTTTCCAGCTTCTTAGTGGTGACCTGCATTCGTTGGCTCATGGCCCCTTCCTCCATTTTTGAAGCTGAACCGATCATATTAGTCTGATCTCTGCTGTGTCTTCACATCTTCTCTGGCCCTTCTGCCTTCCTCTTTCAATTTTAAGGACTCTTACAATTACATTGGGCCCACCTGATAGTCCAGTATAATCTCTCATCTCAAGAGCCTTAATTTAATCCCATCTGCAAAGTCTCTTTTCCCATGTAAGATAATATACTCACAGGTTCCAGGGATAGAACACAGACATCTTTGAGGGCCTATTATTTTATACCTGCCATTAAGGGTAAACTGTTTGAATAGCCAATGAGAAGAATAATGTGCAATTTGGACTCCTGGGAAACAGAAATTACCATGAATTTCATGAAGCACTTAATAGATATCACCAATAGTTTACACAGTCATATCACACACAAAAGTAGCTAAAAGGAAATTAGTAAGCACTTTTTAGCTCAAAATATCATAATGAAGAGCTTATTTTAAAACTTGTGGGGGGAAGGAGGAAAGGGCATTTATTGAAACCTTAAAATCTGTACCCCCATCATATGCTGAAATGAAAAAAAAAAGAGAGAAGAGAAAAAAAAAACTTTCTATAAGCCATTGTGGTAAAGTAAAACCAGTTCTATCATTCTCTAGCTGTGTGAACTTGGGTAATTTACTTAAAGCCTCATTGAGCTTTGCTTTTGCTCATCAAAAAGATGAGAAAGATGTCTCATAATATTATATATAGAAATAATACATATAGATTGCTCATCTTTTTATCTGACATAGTCACCATAAAAACTGTTTAGAAACAATTAATTCAAAGTGATCTAAAATTGATTTTTTAATGGTTTTGATAGAACTTGTTATATGTCAGGGAGCTATGCAGGTCAATGTTAAAATTATCTTTCTTATTGGGTTCCTTTATTGTGCTCATACTGGTTTTTGTTTCTCTAATAGCAAGGCAGTACTACCGTGAAAAGTGAGCCCAGAGTACTTCCTAATAGTAAATAGTCAGACTATTAATAGCTAACAAGAAGTGAGGGCTTAAAAATTATACCAGACACTGTTCTAAATGTTTTACGTGTTTCATATCTTTTAATCCTCACAATGACCCTGTTAGCACATGGTTAGCCTTTTATCATCATCTTGGCAGGACTCTCCTCATACTAAGACTATTGACTCACTGGCATGTTACACAAAACTGATTTGCTAATCAAAGGAAAAAATTAGAGTGAAATGGAATGTAACACAACTTTAGAAAATGTCTGAAATTACTTTGTCTGAAATGTGTAACTGAGAGATCATCAGTCGTGTAAATCCACTTGCCTACGTAATCCACCATCCAGTGTAATTTATTTTCATAAACTGTTTAAAATTTTCACAGGCAGAAACCCCCAAACACAGGAAGACAACATTCATTTAGCCTTCAAATGAAACATATGTGTTTAGAGCAGGTCTTTGTAATCTCTGTCTCACTCGGCTCTACTCTTTAGTCGGAAACTGCTTCTGTTTAGTGGATAAAACCTCTCATAGCTTCCAGATTAGTCATTCTGCCTAAGTGCTGCTTGTTGTGAATTGAATAAAACAGAGACCAGAATTGGATGCTCTGATGTCTAAATAGATGAGAGGGGGAACAAAAATTCTCCAATGTAAATGCCACCAATAGGAATGAACCCAAACAGTGTCTAGCATGTCTTAGACCATTGGACCAGAAACCCAGACCCTTACTTGCATGTCAATGAACAAATCAAAGACAGAGAAACAAATGAAAATATGTACTTTCTCATCTGTGGGTGCTTAAACTAAAGTGAGCTAAGACAGTATCAATGTACATGGTTTTCTGAAAGCCAATAGTTATTTGTGATCATTGTAAATACGAAAACTATAAATAACCTATCAAAGGACACAGAAAACAGCCACAAGACTGTAAACTTTTTCTTTAATCTGATAAAAAGGGCTTGAGGCATGGTGGTGCTTCCAGAACTATTATTTAATAGAAACAAAAATGAATCCACCTAAATTCTAAACAAAACGATTATCGAAAAGAACTTCGAGTATAGTTCAAAAGAAAAGATCAAAAAGAGCAAGTGAAAATATTTTCTCCCCTAATATTTTCTACTTTATGTAAATTTCAAAAGAAAACTAGTTGTAAGAGCTGTCCAGGCTCACACTATAATTATTATGAAGGCAAAATAAGTAATAGAGTAGAATGGGCTTATCATTGAATACCAAACTAAATGAAAGTATTTAGTCCTTAGATTAGGGCTGAATATATGAAACCACAACCACAAAATTGGTTCCTTCTGGAAACAAGTGCATATTTACTGAATTCAAACCAAAACTTTTACATGCATGTATTGACATGTTTTAACTACTTATTGCCACGTGGCAGATAGCATTTTCTAAGCAATGGAGAAACAGAACAAGTGTAATTTGGTAAGGAAACGAGTAGGAATGCTATAAGGGAATGGACAGTATGGGAGCACACCCTGGCTTGGGAGAAAGACTGAAAATTGGGCCCCAGGAGGGAAGGTCCTCAATTTAAATGTTTTAGTCATTTTCTCACCTTAATTATTTAGCACAGCATTTAAGTAAGGACTCAGTAGGTTTTTATGGAAAAAATGATTGATGATGAGCAGGAAGATAATGATTAACATTTGAATGCCTACTAGTTTCAGGCATTATTTGAAGAGCTTCACATTTTTAAAATTCTTTTACTACTTCAAACTACCCTATGAGGTCAGTATTGAGGGACAGAGAAATTAGATGTGGAGAATTTACCCAAAGTCATGCATCAAGAAAGTACAAGAGCAGGAATTCAAAAGGAGGCAGTTAGGCTCCAGTGCCCTAGTTAGGAAAAAGGGAGGCAGGAAGATGGAAAAGAAGGGGGTATGGTCAGGGGGAGAGGAAACATACAAAGGAAAAAGAGAGAAAGGCAGTCGAAGCTTTGCCGATTGTTTGCCTATTTCCCCCAAAGTCCAGCATTATGGCAATGATTCCTCACTCAAAAACCCATAGTTTGGGTAGATGGTATTCAGAAAAGAAAGGAAGCCAATAAATAGAAAATACTTAAGCAGGTACCTCACAAGCCAGAGTTGAACATTTCAACAACTGACTGGCACTTTACTCTCTCTTGGCGTCGATCTGGCTCAACATCTCCCCTCCTGCCTGGCACGTGGAAACAGAGGTAGGGAGATCTCAGGCCCCACACAGTAGCTCAGGGAATGGAAGTTTGTCCCATTTGCCTGACAATCCAGCATTCTATTCAACCAAAAACACTCATCTGGCCGGCAAGCTGTACAGCCCTGTTCTCTTGAAGGCAACATTTCATATTTTATGTTACCATGGAAAGTAGCTTAACCATTAGAACTTGACTCCATTTTTCAAAAGCTTTTTGATATATACTGCATCCCACAATCATGCTGGGGAATGATTCCAAATTAGTTGTTCTATCTTTTGCCCCTTCATAATTTTACATATTTCATATAATTAGCTTAACTACTCTTTTTTACAATGGGAAACCATTTAGGTAGACAGTGTAGGGGCTTGCTTCTGCCGTGTGATTTCAGAGTTGGAAATTCAATCTGACTTTCCCATCCACTTGCTTAAATCTGACATCTCTTTAGCAGATGGAAAGCTTTTTGTGTTTCTGTGAGAGGTAGCATAAAAGCTAAGTCCTCCTGAAAGGCACAAACCATGCACTCAAGACGATACCAAGTTGTAAACAACTAATTTTAGCTTCTTTGGGGCTCACACATTCTGAGGATGATAGAATAGGGCCAAAGAGTCCTGGAACTTGCAAGACGAGGGTGGGCTGTGGGCAAGAGGGTAGAGAGGAAAAGAGCAAAACGGGAGGAAGAGGCTGCAGGTGTATGTCACTTATGTCCCAGTTTGTCTTAAACTAGACTCACACCAAGATAAATCATGCTATTTCTCATTCATTCCATGGAAAAATATACAAAGAATCTTGTAACAAAATATACAAAGTATTTTATGTGGTTTGAATTTTATGATCCAGGAAACCTAGACTTCAAACCTTGTTCTGCCATCAACCAGGTATGCAAGCTGGGGCAGTTCCTCTTCCTGTACTCAGTTCCTTCGTCTGTAAAATAGGGGACTAGCAGCATTTCACAGGCTTTTTAGAAGACTAAAGTAAGTAAATATGTAAAGCACCTAGAAAACTGCCTTCCATATAGTAACTGCACCATAAATATTAGCTATTATTATTGTCGGTTTTAGTATCTTTATTTTATAAGTATAATTGATAAATAAAAGGAAGCACTTCTCATAGGTAAAAATGTTATTTTTAGGTATTTCTTTTGGTCTCATTAAATCAAACAGTACTAGTACTCACAGGCACAAAATAGTAAACTGTTATGATTGTTTTTCTTTAAATATTTGTTCCACTGACTGCCAAGGTTATGTCAACTACACTTAGAGGCTATTTACCAATCAAACAGATGCTAATCTAAGCTAATCTAATCACAGATTGCTCTGAAGCTAGAAAATAAATAATTACTCTATGTCACTAAGCATTTTTAAAGTTATTTAATAGGATTTACAATATTGACACATGAGTCATTAAAGAATAAAACTTTTGTCTTTTCTAGATAAGGTTATTTATAATGTCCTTCTATAATTTGGCTAATGTAAATTACGGATCTACAATTCAATTTTATCCTCCTTGCATCATTCATTCTGACATTCTTGAATGTTAAGAAAATATGAAAATAAATTACTTAGAGAATGAATTCAGAATCATCGAATTTTAGAGCAGAAAGGGACCTTGGGAATCATATATAGCTTAACCCAAAGAAGTCAAGCGTCTTGGGTAAGGTGCCACATCTTTAGGAAGAAAAAGTCATACTTCTTACATATGACACTACCTTTTTATACACCCAACCCTGCATGTCTGAGAAATTCCTTATAATGTTATTTTCCTGGGAGCCCAGGATACAATGGCCCCTTCTGAATTTTCCTCTAGAGTAAATAAGAAGTCACAACACAATTCATGGAACTGTGTGCCATTGCCACTCAGATGTCACCTTTTTATAAAAAGTCCTTTTTTGACCCCATTACCTAAAATAGCCACTGACCCCACCATTGCAACAACATATAATCTTCCACCCCTGTAATCTCCTTTATTTTCTTTCAAAGAATATTTGTATAATAATATAAAATTATTATTATAATTATTATTGGAATTAGTTGGCTGGTTAGTTTACTTCCCATCTTCCCCAAAAGAATGTAAACCTCTGAAGGGTAGGGACTTCGTTTCTCTCATTTACACTGTGTCCCCAGTGCCTAGGACAATAGCTGGCAAATCGTAGGTGCTTATGAACACTTACCCCAAGTTGGCCCATATCCTAAGTGGGTGTATTCAACTTGTACTTCAGCGTTCAGCCCTGAAAGTTGATGTGTGGAATCTAGGAAAGAAAGAGTCTCTCTTTCTCTGTGTCCACAAGTTAAAGGAATGACACAGGAATGATGTAACAAAAGGAGGACTCTTGCTAGTGGCCAGCTCTTTGCCAACTGTAGAGAGCTTGTGAGAAAGATTCCAGTACAAGACAGAGGTACTGACAACATGTTGCATATTTCTGATCCAACTAAACCTGAAACTAGACTCATTTCTAGTTGCACAACCTAATTTTTTTATTTGCTGACTTTGCCTAAATTCTGATTCTATTATTTGCAGCTACAAGGATATCAACCGTGGAGATTATACTAATGAGAACAATTCTGGGGCCTCAGCTCTGGCTTGTCTTCTTAGTGTGATACTTTAGCAGATGTAGTTTTGAGATTTTTCTTGAGTATCCTTATTTTTTTTTTTAATTAAAAGGGAACAAAATCAAAGAGTACTTATTAATCACCAGGAGGATTTATTTATTACTGAGGCAATGTCTGAAAAAATCAATTTATTGTGAATGTTTCCTGCAGGTTTGCAGATTTCAGGCAATTAACAAAAGCTGCTATAATTCACACAAAGAGAACATTCATTGTGTTGCCAATAACTCATTTTGATAAATTAGACCTTGATTGTGTTGAATTTTGTGAGAAGCATGGCCTTAGAACTACAGAGTAGCACAGGCGCTATCTGTAACAATGACCCAGCTGACATGGAAGCTGACCATATGAACTGAGTGTGTGTCTCAGTGAGAGACTTTCACTATGGGGCTGTGAGTGGGGGATGGGAGGAGGCCATCTGTTTGGGTGTAGTGTTCTTGCTGCTTATAGATGACAGTGTCAACAGTGGAAAACAGAAATAGCACATATTTCAGGAACTGAGAAAGTTAAAAACCACAGAAGGAAAGACAGATTTCTTTAGCCTAGCTCATAGACTCTCTCCATAAAGTTGGATTTACTCTCTCCATGGCAACAGAAGAGGCTAGAATCCCCTTTGTTTCTAACCAAACTATAGCATATCACACAACTGATTTAAAAGCCTTTCTCAAACTCTTATCTCATTTAATTAACTCAAAAAGAATTATCACTGATCGTGTGTCAGGTCCTTTCCTAGAAATGACCTCCTCAGTTTGCCTCAAGAAGTGAAGAAGCAATATACCAAAGGAGGTGAAGTTCCAATGACCCTGAGAAGGATGTCTGTCTTGTAGATTCATGGAGGCATGTTTTTAAGACAACAGGATAAGGATGAGAAAGGCGGTGCGGATGGATTGACCAGGAAATACAAAGACAAGGAGTTATGAGAGAGAAAAATACAGGGTGGTGAACTGGAATATAAGCTGTAAGAGGGATATGAGTGTGATGGGGGAAGGGAGGGAAAGTGAGAATAAATTAAATAATTTTAAAAAATAGATAGAAACAGGATAGATGTGTCTTTAATTTAGAGTTTTGACTGTTCCCTTGGAGTGGATGAAGAGACATCAAATGTTTTTGAACAGGAGAATGACAATCAAATTTGTGTTTTTGAAAGAAAATTCTAGTAGCAGTCGAGAGGCTGAATGGGGGTTGGCGAAAGGTAGGTTGGGCAATCTACGTGAAAGGTCTCATGCCTCCTGTGCCAGTTCCAATCAAGTGGTGTGGCTGGCTTGGCACTGCGCTGAGCAGGAATCCGAGGCGACATCTAGATTCCCCAACGAAGAGGGAATGATTCAATGGCTATGTCTGCCAGGAATTCTAGAAGGGAAAGTGATAATTTGCAGGACATGTTTTTCATTCCAAAGGGAGACTATTTGAAGACAACTGTGATAGCTCTACCATCTGGGTTGTGAAATGGTTCCCATGTAAACACCTAGTACACAGACTTTCATAACAGTGTTTTAAGTGGATTCAAGACATTGTTTCTAGTCTTCCATGTGTAATTTTTTTTTTATGTACATTCTAGACGATGTCTACCTTAAAACTGTAATGCTATACATCTCCTTTCCCACATTACTGTTGGTTGGTTGGATTTTCGTGCAGCATTCTTCATTTGTTTCTATTAAATTTCATCTGATCAGTTTTAGCTTTTTGCAGCATATTAAAAAAATCACTTTTCAAAATACTTTGAACTTTTAGGAGTTCTTAAACTTAATATAAGTCAATGAATTGTGAAGCCAAAACAAATCCTAAAGTAATATTAAAATGCATTGAAGGATACAGAATCCACAACAGGGAGATAACAAGCTCATTCCAAAAGAGGATTCACTTATCTTTTAATACTATTTATCTTTTAATACTCAACCTAAAGGCCAATTCTCCATGAAAACGTCCCTAATTATCTCAGGTTTAAAGAATCCATTTGTAAACTCTTTGAAACAACAATGGGCTCTCATGCTTGTCGATCTCTGCCTTAGGTCAAATTGTCTAGAAAAAGCGATGGAGATGAAGGTTCTTGTATAAATAGCATGTTCAAGGAGTGTGCTATGGTTAACTTGAAAAGGAGAGAAGAAAGAAGAATAACACAGGGAGAGATTTAGACAAAGAAATGAGATTAGCTGATGTCTTACCTCAGCCTGATTCCAGGGGGAGCTCTAGAGCATGAAAGACATCAGAGAATTGTCCTTATATGTAGTAAATACACATTACAGACATCAAGACCTTTAGGACTCCACATCAGTTAGTCACTTGTTGCAGGCTTCCCCAGGAGGGGACACAATCACCCAAACGTAGGTCATCAGCTAAGGGCAATTCTCAGGGGAAGGATGCAGCTATGGACTTTTAGCAGCAACTGGGAGATGGTGCTCCACCAGGTCCAAAGGAGATTGGACAGAACCAAAGATGGCATATTGTACATGTGAGATGCAATCAATGTTTGGTGATCTGTATTGTTCAGATAGTTCAGCCGAAAGAGCGACTTTGCTGTTCACCAAAAATTTTATTATTGGGTATTACTTGTTTTGCTCTTATGCTTATGAGCTAAGGGTGTCATTAATTGGGTTTTTAATTTGATATTAAAGTAATAGAGAAAATACAAAAACCACTAGGGTGTCACAAAACTAACCCTTAATCTATTTAGTGAAAGCAATTCTATGAAAATTTTAGCTGATGATTTATTTCTTTGGCTTTTGTTTAGTATAGAAAAAAAGTAGGATTTGCATTAATCAACTATTAAAAAAAGAGTTAAAAGGAGAAAACATGAATATGAAAAGGGAGCCATTGATGTAAACTCCTGTAATTTTTGAGAGACTCCTCTAAGATTCTATTGCCGAAATTTTAAGCAATTTTTAACAATTTGAAACAAGTGTCAAGCTTTCAGAAAAATTGCAAGTACAATAAATAGGAAGAGAATTTGTTTTCTTTTCTGAGCCATTTAGGAGTCAGTTGCAACAAGACATCCTATCGCCCCGAATACTCTAATGTGTACTTACCACAAATAAGGATAAACCGGGCCATAACCACAACACAACCATCAAAACTGGGATATTAACGTTGACACCATGTTACTTTGATCAAATGCTCACATCCCGTTCATATTTTGCCAGTTGTCCCGTTGACATCCTTTACATAGCAGTAAGAATTTGGCTCAGAATCACATGCTGCTTTCAGTTGTCATAGCTCTTTAGTCTCCTTCAGTCTAGAAAAGTTCTTCAGTCTTTCCTTGACTTGCTAACCTTAAGAGTTTTGAAGATTACAGACAGCTGTGCTTGGCATGTCCTCCAATTGGGTTTGCCTGCTACTCCTTCCTGATAGGTCCAGGTGACACACATGATGGCAGGACTGTCACAGAAGGGATGCCGCACTCTTCTCATTGCATTCTACGAGGTGGTGCAAGATTTCAGTTTGTCCTGTTACTGACGACCTTAATTTTGATTACTTAATCTGCCAAATTTTACTACTATCAAGTTACTTTTCTTCCCCTTTGTAATTATTTTATAAAAGGAAGTATTTTGAGATGATGCAAATATATGATTCCTTATTAATCTATCAACTTATTTATCTATTTACATCAAGATAGAGTCATGGTTTCCAATAGTATTCAATGGGTTACAATCTGTTACTGTCATTTATTTACTGTTTAATTCATCCCAAATAGAGCTAGAAGGTGTTGCTTCAAACTGACTTATGTGTCTTTTTTGACATGTCCTTAGCATCCTTGGAGCACTTTGCTCTCTTGCAAAATAAAATGCTCGAGAATCATCTGATACATTTCCTGTGCTGGAATCAGCCACTTCTACAATACAAGGAGGTTGACTTTCTTGTAGTAAATGATGGGACTTCAAAGACCAGTACTGAGCACCAGGTGTGTGCATGGCTTTTGGGGGTATCACTGCTACCCAACACTCTCACTGACAGACCTATGGCATATGTACCCACATGTGCACATTCACTCCCTGTCACTTCTATGTATTTCTATATATCTTGACATGTATTAAAAACCATGAATTCATACCAATACCGCCAATTTCAACCTAACACAATGGAAACCTTGTGGTTTTTTCTTCATTTCCAGTGATGATCTCTCAGTGAGAAACTGGATCTTATTACATTACAGTTAATATATTGGATTATTTGATCCATCCCCCGTATGCTACCAATCTCCATGTCGATCCACCCCTTCCTGTGCACGGACACCCTCCTGACTCTGCTCAGGGTTCGATGTCCCATTCTGCCTCACTGTTGCTCCACGGCCACCTGTCTCCACTTCCCCCAGTGGCTTTGAGATGAAATTATTTGGGGAGTAAAAGGAAAGGAAGGGGAAAAGAAATGGAAGGAAAACTGCTGTTGAAACTTTTAAGTGTTTTTAATATTGGAAAAAAAGGTCTAAAATTTTATCTTTCAGAAAGGATGAATTTATATTATGTACATACACACAGAGAGACACACAGACACACACACAGCTTTTATTTTGTTGCTTTTATTGCTTATCATAAAAAAAGGAAAAAGCCTTAAATTGGACAGCTTGTGCATGGCTGAAGTAAGTATGATCCCATCATGGGCATGAACAACCAGCAAATCGGAGTGGTTATGCTTGTGTCAAAAAGCCAAAGAGGGCCGGGCGCGGTGGCTCATGCCTGTGATCCCAGCACTCTGGGAGACTGAGGCGGGAGGATCGCTCAAGGTCAGTTCAAAACCAGCCTGAGCAAGAGTGAGGCCCCTTCTCTACTAAAAATAGAAATAAATTAATTGGCCAACTAAAAATATATAGAAAAACTTAGCCGGGCATGGTGGCGCATGCCCGTAGTCCCAGCTACTCAGGAGGCTGAGGTAGGAGTATCGCTTGAGCCCAGGAGTTTGAGGTTGCTGTGAGCTAGGCTCATGCCATGGCTCTCTAGCCCCAGCAACAGAGTAAGACTCTTTCTCAAAAAAATGAAATATAAAAATAAATAAATAAATAATACCCAAAGTGTCAAGCTGAAATTACTAGGACATGCTGATGATTTCTGGGAAGACTAACAGGATATCTTACTTATCAGTCATTCTTTGGAACAAAAGAGTATATATTTAATTTGTAAATATATATATATAAATGTATATATTTAATTTGACATCAAAATGTGTGTTTTTGTATAATCAAGATTCTAGGAAATTCACAAATGAACAATTTGGCAAAGCTGAATTAGATAAGGAGCCTAAAAGCATGTGACCAAAGGAAAGCAAGTGTACTAGATGGTTCCAGCTTTAAAATCATTAGTCCTTCAAGTGCTCATCTAATTTATTTCTAGGATGCACCACAGATTGTGATGTACAGGCCACAACGTCAAGGGCATAGGGCTCTGGTTAAGACATAATCATAATCGTAATCTTGGGCAAATTTCTTAACCTCACTAGTCTTATTACTTCACAGGGGTTTTGGAAGGATAAATTAAACAACATTTCCCAGTTTTAAATAAATAAGACACAATTTTTATACCTCCCATTCTGCTCTGGGCACATTGTTCCTTTCCCTGTTCCCAGAACATGCTTGGTGCTCTACCTCAGGACATTTGCATTTGCTATTCTGTCTGCCAGGAATGCTCTTCCCTTGGATACTCAAAGGTCTTGCTCCCTTAGTTCTTCACCTCTTCACTCTGATGCCACCTTCACGTTACAAGCTTCACAGGACCAATCACATATCTCCAATACTTCCCATCCCTTCTTTCCTCTTCTTTAATTTTCTGCTTGGCACTTATCACTCTTCAGCATTCTAGATACTTATTTGTCTTGTTGATCACCGCTGGTCACCTCACTAGAATGTGAAGTTCTCAAGGGCAGGCACTTTTGTCAGTTTCGGCCACTGTTTTACCCACAGATCTTACAACATGCCTCATGGCATGTGGCGGGCACTCATTTGCCATATGCATAAATCAACAAACAAAAGAATAAACTTTCAAGGTCTCCCTTCTTCTTTATTACTATTTTATGTCTTCCCTCATAGGCAGAAATAGGCAAAAAAGAAAAATAAGACAAGTGAATAGAAAGCTTAAAGAAAGGTAATTCTAGGAAAGGAAAATGGCAAAGAGCAAAGGAAAAAGACGAAGACCCTAGCTTTGGAGCATCAATCCTGAGCCACTGCAGTTCAACCGCCACTGAAATCACAGTTGTGCGACACAGCCTGTCCTAAGACCAACCTTGCAGATGCAAAAGGCAGGCCACTTCATTAAGCCTGATACGGCCCTTGCCTCTTTTCTGGATTATTCTCTGGGGTTAGCTACACTGGTTCATAGATAAGTAGTCCACGATAGTATCAGCAACATGAAATGAGGCATTAGAAGTGATGATATATTCTTTCTACTTATTTAATAAATATATACCACTTGTTCAACAAATTATATATTTCTTTTTTAATAAAAACAACTATGATTTAAAATGAAAAGTTTCACATTTGAGTGTAGGATTGAAACTTTTTGTGTTTGGATGTAGTGAATCTGAAAATCTTTCATAGTGGCAGTGCAATATCTCATTAAAAAGAATAACAATAACAACAACAAAAATTCAGTTATTTCATGTAAATTTGTAAATTTATGTATTTATTTCATATATGTAAATATAAATAAAAACTAGTGTTGTCTCATGGAATGAATAAATCTAGTCAGTGAATAACATTCACACATAATGGGATGTCTTACTCTTTGAGATTAAACTGTTAAATATGTTAAAAGGAAAACCACATTTTTAAAAACAGCACACATAAAAAAGTTGGTGAGAAATGTTTAAAAATACAGTATATGCCCCTACATTTGCATCAGGAAATTCACACTGACAGAAAATGTAGTTAAGTATGTCTTTACGTAATCGACATCATTTGTCAACCTAACAAACTTATAATACTATTGTTCCCACGCAGCCCAATAACTGCAACTTTGAGTATCAGCCTGTCTCTTATGATTAGCACAACCATCTGTACTGCGTCTTTAAATCCAGTTGTCATGGAAATTCAAACTTCCGTGTCAGAAACTGCTGCTCTTTCCAGTACCCAAGCTATGCTGGGGGTTTACTTAGAAACTCCTTGTTGAAAAATCTTCGTGCTTCAACATTACTGAGGGAAACAGAGCAACGAGATGGATTCTGTCTTCTATATTCAATGCTCTCAACCATGGCATCTTTTATCACCTAAAAGTAGAGACAGAAGATGTATAATTAGTGTTGCTATGACCTCATTTAAGCATTTTTTGACCAGAACAAAACTATAATTGATCTTTTGATAAGACTATTCGTTTTGAAATGTACGGAGAGAAATCTATGAGTTGTACATGCACCTTTAAATTCAACATCCCACCATTACACTCTTGTTAAGCTCATATCTAGCTACTCTTCCTTCCCCCACCAGAGAAAAAAAGTATTCTGGGGTGTTCCAGATTTTGTGCTGATAAAGTCAGGAATGAAATTTTTGAAACACGGTAAATGTATGTTGGTTCTGTCCTTCACAAAGAAAGTGCAAATAGGAAAGAAACAAAAATAAATCTATAATTTATGTTTTTTATAGCTAGTGGGCAAATAGAAATGAAAGAACAAAAGAAAAGAACAAACTTTCACTTCTGGGGAGAGAAGGCATTGCTGAAGAATTGCCCTGCTTTCTCACTGGAACGAACACAATCATAAAACCTGAGGGCCCTCTATCTAGGAAACACTGTGCTCTGAGATTTCGTTGATGAAAACGCATTGCCATTTTTTATTCAGAATAATATTTACATATACCCAAGTTAATGGTGACTAGGAGAAAATACAGACAACTTCAACCTCTGAGAATTGCCATTAGAATTATCAGATACTGTCTAAGGTATGAAGTTAGCCTGCTAGGAATTTGAGGAAAGAAGAAACCATTTGGAATCTGGTAGAAGCAGTTATTGCAGAGCAGTGGGAATGGGCTTTGGAACAGAGGCCTGAATCTTGGCTCTGTTGCTGCTGTAGACCTTGTTAAAGTTAGCACGACTCCATTGCCCAGGACAGGACTACAGGGTTTTATCTTAAATGATCAATGAGCTGGACATTTCAGGGCATCAACAGAGGCAAGTCACGGAGTTATTCCACGATTCTCTGTGTTCTCTACCCCAGGGATTGTTAAACAACATTCAGGCATTTCAGCCTTCTGCCATGGTGGGAACACTTGGCAAGACTGAGCAGTTTAGGACCCCACGGCCTCCTGCCACTCAGAGCTGTCGCTGCCCGCTTGGTCTTGCAGATACGTGCACGGATGTTTACCCATGCCCCGTGCAAGCTCACTGGGCAAGCACAGCTCAATGCATGGAGGAGACAGACATGAGGACACAGTGACGCTAACATGCAATTAACATCCTGATAATTTATGTCAGCCCCAACAGGCAACCCTCTCGACCCCCGACAGTAACTGTAACAGCACTCATATTCTGGAAAGAGGGAGTTATCATAGGAATGTGATCCTTTTATATACTTTATTTTAAAAAATAATACATATAATTATCTTCTGGGGATAATAGGCTCAAATGTTACTGTGTTTTAAGTAAAGCAGATATTTGTTGATCCCATTTTTTCCATGAAAAAGGGAAACATAATTAACTCTGTGGTGACAGAAGATAGTTCCGATCTATAAAGGAGACTTTGACCAAGGGCCTCTTGGCTATATGAGATGAAGGGGAATCAATTTAAATGCTTGAGCCTGATTCTTCTTTAAAATAGAAGTAATATCACTAATTTGGGGTTTGGTGGGGACTGGAGATCATTTACATCGAGCGCTTTGCACAATGCCCGGCACATGGGAAACATTCTGTTAACTAGCATCTACTACTGTTGTTATTTTTCAACTGATCACATGTGATAAAAATTAGGAGCTCTAAATGAGGCGCTCTAAATTAAGTGAGGCTATAAAGTTTGCAAGAAATAAACAGACCATGTGCATAGCCAAGAGTGAGCTCATTGTATTGTGTAAGTCAGTAAATCAACTTTGCTATTCAAAGTGCCCTACTGCATCTTTTAATGATCTCTCTGCCTTTCTAGGGACCCATGTTGGCAAGTTTATCAGTTGTTTTCTCCTTCTTCATAGTAACCCGAGAAATATCAACCCTCACTGCAAAGAAGTTCCCAAGTAAAATAAAAATCAGCTGTTCACTTTTCAAACACCCAAAAAGCTTTAAAATAGAAAAGATCACAGGAGAAATTATACTGATAATGACTGCTGTCATTTCTTTATAATGAATTCATAAGCATGAAAAAAATCAGCTATATCAGTATCAAGATCTAGTGGATTTGCCATAATTGGACCTCAGCTGGTGTTCCTAGTAAACAAGCCATTCTGATCAAGGAAAATGAACATTTACATTTATAACTCTGAAAAAACCCAAATTATATGCAATTTGAATGTGCACGTTGAAGCAACCACTAGGTGGCATATTAACACTATGAAACCATTAACCAGGTTTCAGGTTTTTGAAATTACTGCAGAAAATGCCCAGTCCCTGGGAATTAAAATTCTGTGATATGAACAGAAGTTAATCAGTACTAGATCAGTTATTAAATTCAAACCTTTTGGCATGCTACATGATGTAGCATACATACATACTAGATGTTCCTATACGACCTTTTGGCATATATATAACTAGATGTATCCCAAAAGGCAATATGTTAAATTTAAATCTTTCTAGGAACTATACAAAGAATAATCTTAGATAGTTCTTATATATATTTTATAAAGATATTTTATATATTATTTTTAAAGATAAGAACTTTGACTTATACCTAGACACTCTTATCAAAATGATGAAATATCAGTAAATTAAGACTTAAGTACTAGCATTTCTGGATATGGCTGTCCTCATTTTAATTGACAGTTAATTCTTAGAATTCACTGGCACAATTCTTAGAATTGTGCCTATTCAGTTAATAAATTGAATGAGTGAGGCTGGGAAACAATATATTCTTCTGTGATAGCTGAATCAATCAGGTCCTACATAAAAGATTCTGGAAGGCACATTTCCTCCAGATCAAAGTGGTGCTTTATGAGCAGAGTGCATAGCCATGCTACATGGCCAGGCACACACTGTGGACAGATTCCCCAGGGTCAGAAACTCTGTCTCCAACCAACAGCGCCTTGCACCCTGACACTTGCTGCCCCCAGTAAAGCAATGACATTTTAAATATACATCATGAAAATTTTACTGCGTATTTAATTTAGGTGCCTGGAGTTGTGATCAATATCTCTAGAAGGTACAATGCAAATAAATCAAGTCACTGCTGTAAAAGTGTTTATAATTTATAATTAAAACCAGAAAAGATATGAACATGAATAATAGTTATTGTCATTATGATATCAGCTGCTTCAATTTACTGTCTATTAAATGCTAAGCTCTGAAATTATATGATTTTACTTAATCCTCATCCTAATCCCCCAAGATATGTATCATTATTTCCCCTTACAAATGAGGACAGTAAAATTTGGGAAGGTTAACTAACATGCCCAATGTCACCTAAGCAAGAGGCAGCAAAGCGAGGATTTGAATACCCAGTTTGGTCTGATTCCAAAACCTTGGAGTCTCCCACATACCACATTTGTCTACCAACACAAGCCACTATACATTAAGTTTCTTAGAAAAAAAAACAAAAACTTGAAATACCACTGTAATTGTAAAAGCATTGAGGCAATGTCCAGGCAGTGAAAGGAATTTGGGAAGATTGAGTAAGTGCAGAAACCTGATGCTAATGAGAAACCCAGGCTGCTGTCACGAAGTGAGCAGAAATAGAGCAGAAGTCCCCTAAGATAAACTGGAATTTAGCTTCAGTAAAGCAGGCCCGCCAGGATCTCCGAGACAAATGAGGCAACAGGAGCGTGCGACTGCCTGAGACAGCGTGGCCTCCACAGACCCAAAATTCAGATCGGAGTGTGAATTGAGGAGAACTAGCCTTAAGCCACAGTATTCACAGCTACCAAGTTGAAAACTTTCTTTTATGGGATCAGCACATAAATGAGTTGTGTTCTAAGGATTTATATTCACAATTTCCACTATCTGCAACTCTAATGGTCCGTGGCAGTAGACACGAGCCTGTGTTGCTAAAGTGTCAATCACTATCCTACTGTTCAAAGGGTGAGAATGAGAGATTTAGTTAATGATCAAGCCTAATGAACTCTCCAGCATCCTAACCTCGGCAGAGTTTAGTTGCTCTTTATATATGTCACGACTTACCAAGAAGTTTGATTCTGAAAGAACAAGTGTTTCCTTGGTTAAAGTGGAGGAGCAGAGAGTCACCAAGTGAGATATAAAATGTCAGTGCAAATTGAAAATTTTACCTGGATATGAGACACCCCCGGACACACACACACACACAGAAATCACTAGAATGTGAGTCTCAATGGTCAAAAGTTTAAGTAGCCTATTCAAAGTCACACAAGAGGCCCACCTGGGACTCAAAGATGACATAAAGCCCATGACCTTTACCCTCCATGCTGTGCCAAAAATGTCAACAGAATCTGTTAAAAATGGCTTCAGTAATGGCTTGTGAAAAATTAACATTTGCTGAGCTATAAGTTAGGACAGTTATTTGGGGATTTAGTCTATTTTTGTTCGGGCTTTAACTTTTTCATTTATATGTCAAACTACTTTGAAGAATATTTGTAAAATATATAAATAGAACTATATCATTCCTTATAGCAAATAGTTTAGCAGATTTTATATAAACCAGAACAGCAAGAGAAATGTAGTCGTTTAACATATGTGTACGTGTATATATACTTCCAAGTCCAATAAAGCATTTATATATTCCTACAATCTAATTTTTTCCATTTGAGCATATCTTATCAAGTTTAATACATTTTATTCCAAGGACTATATATATAGTTTTGAGTTTATTGGCTCATACTGATAAAATAGGATTACTGTGACATTAACCCTTAGCTCTCTTCTCTTTTAATAGCATGAGGTTTGATAAAACACTATTTCAAAACCTCTAACTCTATTTCAACTCTATCCTAACTCTATTTCAAAAATTTCTGTTCATTCTCTAAAAATCACAGATTAAAATATTCATTTTCTCTTAATATTCTTTCAATTTTCACAATCACCACAGAAATAATGCAGCATGTGGCTCTCAGATGTCCGCTGCCTATAAGATTTTGAAAAAAGGAAATAAATCCATTGAGAAAATGATATATTATATAAATTTTGATAAGCATGTTTTACATGAATTATCACATATTTTTAAATGAAGGTTTAAAAGAAAGAATTTTAGAGTTGTAGGAACTGAAGCTTTTGGGTGAAATTTCTTATGTTTATAGAAATTAAAGATATTGATTAACAAACATATTATGGGGCAACTGTCATGACTGTACACAATATATCATTAGTAGTCTCAGGCCAAACTAAACAAACAGATGAACTGTATTTGCCAGAGTTCTATTAGCTCACAAGCTATAATTAAAGCCTGTACACACAGAAGACTCATCCACATACTCTTGAATTCCTCTGCACCATTCATACAGTTTCCCAGAAGACTGGCAAATCAGACATGATGCCTTTTCCTCTACATTTAATTTTTTTCTTTTTCTCTTTTTCTTTTCTTTTTCCTAATGAACAAAATCCAATTGGGCCAATTAACTTGAGCTTTCACAACTGATCACAATTTTTGAGACACTATGATTTGGAACCACAAGCCAATTGTTTCGATTATACAATAGTGTTCATAAACGGTGAGTTAAAAACTAAAGACTTCACATAGACACAGAATCTGGGAACCAGATATACTACTGATTGGAAGGATTAATAGTGAAGAATGACTTGTTTCTAAAGTTTCTAAAGCAAAGCACACTTGATATCTTAAGGGCTAAAAATGGGGAGGCTATTATCTTTGGCAACACTTCCAAGATTCACAAAAAGAAAATATTTAAAAGCATAAATATATTCACTAAAATTCATGTCATGATATTTTTGTAGATCAACTACACTTCTGGTTACATTCCCTTTCATACTTGTATATTTTGTTTTCATCATCTTTCTTCCTTATAATTTATTTTATCATGTGATGAATACATTAAATACTTTTTTAAAGTGGCTGAGTATTAACCAAACATTCAATAAAATAATAGCAAAGAATGTGGCTTTGCCAACTTGGAGGCATGAGTTTCCTTATTTGTGAGTTTTGTAGGGTTCTTCTGCAGATTAGTAAAATAATTCATGAAAGGTAAAGGGGCCTATTTGGGGTGCTATCACTCAGAAACTTTATTTTTAATTAATTAAAAAGAAGTTTTGTCATATTCAAGTGGCATGGAAATAATTTGGCATTGTCAATGGTCACGGGAGATACTTACATCAATGTTGTTCAGGGTATTGAAGTACATAAGATCATGTAGCCTCTTGAATGCTTGATTTGGATATTGAAAATTGAAGGTTGAAAATGGTGATTCAGGGTCATCAAAAATATCAAAGTCAGCTATTTCTTTCTCTTCCTCAGTTTCTCTTGGAACACCTAAATACCAGAACAATCACAACTTGGTGTTATTTTGAAAATTACAAAATATCTCTAAAACTCGGGGAATAAAACAACAGACATAAAGACGGCATTGGGAGCCCCCAAAGAGCCATGGAATCTGAAGTATCCCTGGACTTCATCATTTCAGCGTGTTCTGCCTGGATGACTTCCCTCTGCCCCTGTCTGCAGCTTGTGCCCAAAGGCTTTCTCCCCTACCCTGTAATTGTAGACGTCTGCTTTGCCCACTAGTAGCAGGCTGGAAATTCTAGTAAATAACACTTTGCCCCAGGCAGCGGTCAACCAAAGACTGTAAGGAGTTGGGATATAAATATCCAAGGTCTCCTGCCTTTGGGCTGTGTGTGGGAAGGATGATCCCAGGGAAAGATTCTATTCCTTTTCCTAGACTTTCCCAGCAGGGTCAAGTTCCCCTTGTTCCCATCATGGCAGCCAACTGATTAACACATGCTTTGTTGTCTGCCTTCCTGCCCTTCCCCACTTCCTTACTAATAAACCAGCGTCTTCTCTAGTTCACCTAAATAAACCATTTGTACTTGAGTGCTTTTCTCAGAATCTGCTCTGGGGCAACCCAAACCCAAAACATTATGTAATTGTCTTCATGCCATAGAAATTCCCTATATGTGCCAACTGTTTATTGGGTGTTTCCTTGAGAATTCACAGTGATAGAAAAGTCTCTATGTTTTAAGTGCTCCGCTGTTGGATAACTACCGATGCCAGCCAGTTATTCTTTCTCCTGTGCTGAAGTATGCCTCACAATAACCTCCAATCCTACTGATCCTTCTTCCGTCTTCCTGAGAAGCTTAGAAAAAGACTATTTTCCTCTCCATATTACCATCACCCATCTTCTCTATTTTTTGTGTCTTTCCATCACATAATGGAAAACTACATTTTCTGGTCCTAAAATCACACGGTTTTTAGAGCCTTAAGCATCCTGCCTATCAATCTCTAGACCTCCTTTTCTTAACCATTATTTTCAGGATACAAAAGAGTCGACAGACTCCTCTGGATGTAGTAAAATGGAACAACAATGCCTTCAACTTGATTCTCATTTCCTATGAAATACAACATGGCGACATGAAATTGCTAGCCACGTTGTACTGTCAGATTATGTTAATCTTGTGGTCAGCTAAAATTTCCAGAATCAGAATTTTTTGCATGAATTTTTTGAAACAAAAGCTCTCTTACAAGAATGATACTCGAAATATTTGATTCAAAATCAATCGGAACAAATATAATTCAAGATATTAGAGTAAAGCCCCCAAGATTTTTTGCTAAGCTAGTTGTTAACTCTTCACTTTCTGGTCTGTGAGCAAGTCAGTGGAAAGAAAGAGCAGCAGTACTTGGAGGTCAGCACAGTAGCTATTTATCAAGGTGGGGAGGCATTTGATATTGCAACAGCTGGTACAGCAGTGCCAGAATGAAATACCTCACTATCAATTTGGCTTCTCTATTCAATTTCTATTTTGTGGAATATGAATATGTCCCAACATACCTGGAGCCTTGTACTTTCTGAAGTTGATGTTGGCCAGAACAAAGTGGATGATGGTTGGGCAATCTTTATCCACATCAGGATTCTTGGGTTTAAAGACGTAGCACTCCTTCAGTCCTTCCCGATCAAATACGTTAGGATCAATCTTTGGAAAGGGGAGCTTGTTCATTTTAGCCCACTTTTCTGCAAGTAGAAGTTCCTGTGAGGGAAAAATGCATTTGTTCAGCTGATCAGACCATTATTCAATATGCACTGGGTGCCTTCTATGTGCCAGCAGTTTGCTCTTTGCTAGGATGAATAAAGACCCTGTTGCCAAGAAGCCCATCAATTTAAAAAATATATAAAAATACTCTCCAAACAAATCCACTGCTGTTATATCAACTTTTGACACAGGGCTGGCTCCATAGCAGGCATTTGGAAAATACTGGTATATTAAACTGAATTAAATTATGCTGAAGAAACAACTAAAGAAAAAAATATTATGGTTCCAGAGTATTTTTAACCATGTGAATGTTTTTTAACCCTTAGGATTAAGAACAACAGGAATCTGATGACGCAGAATCAAGAACATTCTTTTACTGGAATTTTACCTGTATCATCTACACAAAAATGTTAAAAATATCTATTAAAAATTCATTCGTTTTATGTACGTGAAAATATTTGAATTACTCTGAATCAGCTCTTGTTGGCATCTGATAATGAAAAAAGTTGAGCTTCCGGCCTCAGCTTGTTGCTATTACATGTGTAATGGTCAAGATTAGACCATACCAGGGTCCCAAGGGCTTTGTTAATGGCCATGGCGGATCATATGATTGTTTCCATATATTAGCTCCCTTCCTGATAAAAGGATTATACATCCCCACCAGACTGAAGAGACACATGGAACAGAGCCACAGCAGCTGACACGTAACGTGACCAAGAAAAGCATGTTCATTGTCCACTGCTGAGATTTGAGGTTGGTTGTCTGCATCAAACCTGAGTAACTCAGTGGGTGAGCCCCCAGAATTAAATGTAAACTGAGAACATAAATCAAAAGGAAAAGGTGCAGTGAAGAGACCTTATTTCCATTTACATGCAGCTTCAGAGAAAGTGGGATAAATAAGAAGCGGGGTATCATAGTGGTAAAAGCACAGACTCTGGGGCCAGATGCCTGAGTCCAAATGCAGCTCTGTAGCCTTGGGCATATTTCTTAATTCAATGCCTCAGCACTCGATATCCTCAAAGATAAAATATGGAAGACATGAATAATCCCTCTCGCATAGACTGCTGTTGGAATTAAATACATATTTTTATAGTGTTTAAAATAGTGATTATTACATAGTAAGAGCTCTACACATGTTTGATAAATAAATACCAATAAAGAGAGCAAAAGAGATGGAAAGAAAAAGGGGGGAGGAACAAAAGAAAAGAGATAGAAACAGTATTAGGGAAATTTCTAAAGAGAGAAGGTTTGGGGGCAACTGTCATTAGAATCTTAAGTTACTTTAGACAATCCTTGTCATCAATTGATCAATTCAATAATAATCATTAGTGGTCAATCTAGGTTCCATGCTAGAGTTGGGGATATAACAGTGAGTAAAACATTCACAACTCTTGTTACATATGGGATTTGTAGCCTGGGGGGTAAGAGATGGTAATCAAGTAATCCTTTGTGTTTAAAACTGTGACAAATGCCAGGAAAAAAAGTACAGGTTGAGATTTTGCAGTACACCCTGGGCCATTTCCCCAGAGTATTTATTAATCTAACAATTATTGAGCACCTGCTGTGTTCTAGGCATAGAGAGAGGCTGTCCCTGAAAGCGGGGAGTTTATAAAGCAATGGGAGAGTCAAACCGATAGTCTAGGCCAGTATGACGGAGGCGGGGAAGGGGCTGGGTGGTTACCCACCAGGGCGGCAGTCTGAAAGGCCCAGCTCAAACACACACACCTGGGTAACTTGAGGCAAATGCTTCACCGCCACAGCTCAGCAGGGAACAAATTATTTTGGAGGGTTGCAGTATGTAGAGACTCTCTCCTCATGGCACAGTAGGGACAATAAATAACAAGCAAACAGGGACTAGGTTGTTCACTATCCCTGAAATAACCGCCTCTCAGTGCCATCTCATTTCTATTTCATCTGTTTCTTATTTTTCAGCAACTTATTTTCTGCCACTGTAGAATAAAGCTAAAGCTATTACCTTTCTCACAGGATTGCTGTGAGCATTAAAAGAGATAATGTATACAAACCTCAGCAATTTAGATTCTGAGAAAACAAGTACTTAAACATAGGACCTTAAGTTCAGAGAAAAATACACTTTTCACTGAACATTCACGACTCTCAATGCTTCTGCAACGTCATGAACTTCAAGTTGATCAACTCTTTCTCAGTACTATTTACAAAGAAATAAAAATCCCAGAAAACAAAGGCTTTAATGTACAGGAAAGCATTTGCTTCATAAACTAGGAAGCTAAATAGAATATGTTTCACTGAAAATTCTATATAGGTATGAATACTTTGTTTGAAAATTAAGGATACCTCTTCCCCTCCCCCTCTATTCAGTTGAATTAATCAGCTTATTATTTCTTGTCTAGCACCATTCACAATTATTCATTCATGATTATTCAACAGCAAAATAAAACCAAAAGTTCACATTGTGGAGCAATTGCGTGAGGAGAGGCAAAAAAGGGCTTTCTAGTGTTTACAAACATGACTCAAATGTATGACCAATGATGTGTGGCTGTGGGCAGAGAGAGGGAAGGGAACTACGTGATGTAGAAGCCAGGCTGTTTTTAGACAGCTCACTTCACGCTGGAATCAGAAAGAGATGGAGACTTTCCCTTTCCTTACAGGACCCTGATGTGGAAAAGATTAAAAACCGATGATGATAGAGACAGTGATTACAAGATGGAAAAACCATTTCCTCTCTGATGTCTCATTTCACTCTGTAAAGACTTGAGAAACAATGACACAGACTCTGAGTAAAACACTTTTAAAAGGATTCTAAAAGAAAGCAGAGAACAAAAAATTATAGCAGTATGCCAGAACTGTGTTCTATCTATAACTGCCCATTTTGGTGGTTGTTTGACACCTCAGATACTTCACATTTCCACAGACTAGTTTATGTTAAACTTACAATGTACTAACTAAAATGATTTTCTGTGAAGATAATAATGTGACAGTCTCCTTCAAAGTATTCTTTTATCAAGTGATACTTTGTAAAATGTGTGTCCTCCTTGTTGAGTACTGAAAGCTGACTAAAATGTCTTGAAGGAGGAAAACAAATAAGTAACATAGAAATAAATACTATAACTAAACGTTAATTCTAGATAACAGAAATATATTCAAAACATAGCATATATATGCCATTTTGTTTATTTATATGTAAATATATATTTTTAAATATATGAAAAATATATTTATCAACATAAATGCATACATGTAAAATAATAAATTGGCTTTTCATTATAGGAAGTAGAATTTTTTGGCTCTGTGCGAACCAAGAATATGTGTTTTCTATTCTATGTTTCTCATTATTTAAAACTTATTTTTAAGATTGGGAAGAGAGATGGTATATAAGCATGTAAATAAACACCGGAATCTTAAAAAAAATATTGAAGCTACTAACATAAGATACATCAAATAGAAACGACAATTGAGAATTCATTATTTTATGGATATGGTCACTCTTTCTTTCAATAAAAGACATTCTAGTATAGGCATGAAGGTAATTTTCCATATCTAATATTCTATAGAGTTTACATAGTACTTTGTACTTCTTGTAGTTCTTGTAAGTTCTTCACAAAAAGGTTACTATAAACTCACAAAAATATGTAAAGAGAAATTAATGTCGGGTATATCTATTCATCACAAGACATCTGGTCCTCAGTGGCCAATATGGATATAGTAAATGGATTAGTGGCCCCCTAAAAGATAAGTCCATGCGTTAATTTTTTGGCCCTGTGAATATGCTCTTATTTGGGAAAATAATCTTTGCAAATATAATTTAGTTAATGACCCTGAGGTGAGATCATTCTGGATTATGTGTGGATGGGCCCTGAATTTAATAACAATTATTCTTATAAGAGATAGAAGAGAAGATACACTTGCAAAAGAGAAGGCCATGCAGAAATAAAGACAGAGATTGGAGAGATGCAACCACAAGCCAAGGAATGCCTGGAGTCACCAGAGCTGGAAAGGGCAAGGAAGGGACTCTACAGTGGAACCTTTGGAGAGAGTGCAGCCCTGCTGATTAAAGCTTTTGGTTTCCACAACTGTGAGAGAATAGGTTTCCGTCGTTGTAAGCCATCATGCCTGCGTTGATTTGTTTTAGCAACTCAAGATAACTAATAGAAGAGGTAAACCTGGAAGCACTACATTTAATTCTATGCACGTTCCTTCATTAGCCATTGTGGATTGGGGCTCACAAAGCTAAGTCTTGGACTAATTTGGCCATGATCTGGGCCAACCTAGCAACTATAAATTAGCCACATACAGAGATTCTAAAATGCGTCATGCCCTAATGTCAACAAATAAGTCTGGTCACTGTGGAAAAATACAGGTTCTTTTTCCTTTATTATAAGTTTAAGTGGAGTTTTAACCCTGAGTGAAACATAGGAAGATAAATTTAATTTAGGTACATTATTCCTATCATTTCTGAAGACAGCCTCATTTCAAATTGTCCTTCTTTCTTCCTTCTCTCCTTCCCTCCTTGCCTCCTTCTCTCTTTTTATTTTTTTATTTCCTTTAATTCTTAAGAAAATAAACCCATGGTTCTAGCTTCTGATCATGAAGCACATAAAAGAGCATCGAAAAATTGAACCAGATTTATGTCCAATATATGGTAACATAATGTAGCATAATATAATTTATGGCACAATAACTTAAATCTATTACTCTCCACAAAATTTAGTAAATTAAAGGGGAAAAAATCTCTAGTAGCAAACTCTGAATTCTATACTCCTTGCTTTCTTGCTCCCCAATAAAACTCAAACTCCCCCTTTTTTACCCTAAATTTGCCTTCTATTTTTGCATGCTTGAGAGTAAAGACCCTGGCTTATTTCAGGACCAATACTAAAGACAAATCTTATTAATTGTCCTTTGGATGGACCCTAATGGTAAAGTCAATTTGAATGGTATCCATCCATGATATTAAATGGTTAACAAAAAGAAACTTGACAAAATAAAACGTAGAGCTGCTTTTCTTAGAAAAATTAATAGGAATAATATTTAGAATCACGAGACTCTTTATATCAGATTATTATTAGGGTATGTCCTAACTAATCTAAAAAAAAAGTGTTACTTACATTGATGTCATTAACTTTCAAGGCCAGTTACAATGTAGATACAGCATAAACTATGGGTGCCTTTATCAAAAGCAGTGATATCCATCTTTCTATATCTTCCTGACAAAATCTGAGATTTAACTATACTTATAAAATGCTAAAATTAACAGTAAATATAAACAAAGTCAATGGTTCTAATTTTTGCCCCACATTTATGCTATAGTTTTTTATGAAAAATGGTGTCCATATTTCAATGTCAAAAATAGATGATTCACTATTTAATCACCTTAATAAAATCATATTGCATGTATCTATTAGAATCTCCATTAAAGATTCTCCCCTACTATCAACAGAACTTCAAGCAGACTCCTCATCAATTTTCACCTCTTACTATACTATATCTAAAATAAGTATACTATTTTATCAATTTAAGAATTATAATTGGGTACCCCTTTAGATCCATTTAGGAATACATACTTTTACAACAACACTCATAAGATTAAAAGGTATTTTCAATATTCCAAGTAAGGCTGAAAAGTTTACTTCGTTTACTTTGTTGAACTTGCTGAAGTTCATTTTTGGAGAATAAATATATTATATGTAATATAGTGCAACATTGCTTATATTAAATCTCTGAAATATAATTTAATACTTTTGGAATGATAGGTTTCATGTTATACTCCTTAAATGATGAAAGGACTTGTATATATTTGGAGAAAGGAATCAGAAGAAAAGAACTGACAAAATAATTTTAAAGCACATCTATGAGAATGCACAGGCAGGAATGGTTATAAATATATTTAAAAAGGAGTGATCAGGGACATGCTCTTTAAGATAGTAAACATATAATAAAGGTACAGTTATTAAAGTACAATATGGTACTGAGATAAGAATCATCAGATTATCAGATGAGCTAACAGAACACAACAGATAAAAAGGATCCTTTTGCCCTATAATAGTAATACAGTATATGATTAAAAAAATAACAAAATAATGTTGAAAAAAAGCTTATTAAAGATTGTCATTATATACCCAAATATTCAGATAGATTAATGAGTTAAAATATTTTAAAAGGATATCATAAAAAGAATATTAATTTATATTTAAACAATCTTGAGCAATATGAATTTCAAGAATGAAACCAATGGAAGTCACTACATAAATATTTTAAACAATAAAATTGCCATGAATAAAAGTCTCAATGAAAATGACACATTAGATCATATTTGTAAAAATAAGACAAATTTTCATATATTAAGACATAAAAAGAATGCTTATAATCAATAACAGCAACACTAATAATCTAATTAAAAGTGGCTTAAAGACATGAATATACAATAAGCATGACAAATCATTTAATCTCACAAGTAAAGACAGAAAACTGAAGCAAAACATGTGGAGCTTTTTCTATCATATTATAAATTATTTTACTTTGCTTTTAATATTTTTTTTCCTGCCAGCAAAGGAATATAAAACAGGGACTCATATATACAATCAGATATAGTAATGTAAATTGGTGCAGCTTTTCCAGAAAGCAATCTGGGAATATTTATTAAAAGTCATAAAGTGATACATGTCTAGACACCAACCTAAGGAAATAATAAAAATGTGATTAAAGATTCATATATAAGGATAATGATTATGGAAAAAATGTGGCAAGGCAGCAATAGTCTAAAAGTTGAAAATAGAACATTGTTAAATTCTTGCATATTCATATTGAGAGATACTATACATCCTTTTATAAACATCTTTTACATTTATTTTATTATATATCTTTATAATCATGTTTAAAATATTTAATGGCATAGGAAAATAGTTATAATATAGTTGTAAGTAGAAAGAAGCAGAATACAAAACTATATGACCCTGGTAGTCTCACACACACACACACACACACACACACACACACACACACACACACACACGCGCGCGCGCGCGCGCGCGCATGCTCCAAAGACAGACTAGAAAAAAATACCAAAATACTAGCTTTTGTTTAGAAGCACTTGCTGTATATCCCAAATTTCCATGTATTTTACAACTATACATTCTTCTTAATCACAAGTAATAAGTCAACATTTTAAGAGCACTGCAAATTATAATGGTTCTTTTTTAGAGGCGCAAAGTGATATTCTAAAACGTCCTCTCAATATGAACTCATTGAGGCAGTGGGGCTCTGATTCATATATAAAATGATGGCTTTGACATTTTAATCTCCCATTGGTAAAATGAATAATACAGTACCTTCCACCACCATAATCAGACTGTAAGCTATCATCTTAGAGTCATCCATTGAAACCCACCTCCCCACTATTGCTCATGGGTCATCAAATTCTGCTCTTGGTGTTCCCAGTCACCCGCCCTGGTGCGGTACTTCATTATCCTATGGTTGGCTAATTCCACTCCTATGGTTGGCTAATTCCAATTCTTTGCCTTCCATTCTCCAACTCATTCTACTTTCCACTGCCCAATTAATCATCCTAAAATTCCAATTTCATGAAATAATTTGTCTGCTGGAAATCATCCACTGGTTCTCTATTCCCTATCACACTCTTAACTTCTCCCTTGAAGCCCTCCTAACGGACCTTAGTATCTGTCAGTCTAATCAGATCACTCCAGTCTCTCAGATGTGCTCACTGCCGTCTCTGTGCTGCTTTCATCCTATGTCATGTATTTCCCTGTTCATCAACACCAGGATACACCAATCTATTTGTATACTAATCTGCTAGAAAACCCATACTTATACAAACTCAAATAATCAATAAGTAGATCTTATGTATAAAACCCTTTCTCCTCAAAAAGTCAAAAGGTTACAGAGATCAGGAACTATGTTTTCCCATTAACTGCTGCACAAAGCACAGCACACAAAAGGCATATGAAAAGGTGCACAAAGCAGACAGCTAGTAAAGGGTATTAGATCCTCATTTTGTAGCCCTGGAATCTGATCCAAGCCTGACCACTTCTTAGCTAGCCCTTCCCCAGCCAGGTCCTACCTGTGCTTGTGTCACACATCTTATTTAATTTGTTAATGAGGCCTTATCTCACCAATCCTTGCTGCCTTGTCTAAATACCAGTATCTCATTCAAAAATGATAAAATATGAAAGAATTTCAAAAATCTGAGGTTTTCTATATATTTAAGGGTAATTATTATAATTGCTATTAATGTTGAGAGCAATTTAATCATCATATGATAGAGAAGACACCAGATGTGCTGTCAGAGGTCACGGGTTATAACCGACTCTTCCTGGTTAGGAGATGATGGACTGTTTCAATTAATCTCTATGAATTTTCATTTCTTAATCTTCAAATTGGGAATAATAACTCCATCTCTCTTAGAGCATTTCATTCATTCACTTACAAAAAATGTCCTACATACTCACATTTTGGCCAGCACTTACAAGGCAATTAGGACCAAATGATTAACATAAAACAAACGCATGTACAAAATAGTATTATAGGCCCAAGGAGTTTACACACAGTGGAAGCAATATATATGTAAGCAAATACACACAATACACCACGATAACTGCTGTATCATTAGAAGAATTTATTAAGTCCTAAGTACTGTAGCTATATGTGCAGAAGTCAAGAAAGATAACATCTGTGATGTGTCTAAAGAAAGTTTGGGGTATTCCAGACAGAGGAAACCAAAAGCATTTATGGTTTCACTTGAGTGACGCCACAGGGCTGCCCAGCAAACTTTCTACATTGCCCTATTCAGGACTTTTTCTCATTTCTTCACAGAGGCAATCTTTTATTCACTCCACATTCCTGACTCCACCACCTCCCTTTTCTCATTCTCACAAGATGACACTGATCCTACTTCCTATAAAAGTTAGAAGTCATCAGGTTAGTTCTATCCTAACTTCCCTTCTCCATGCCCAACAAATGAGTGTCCACCCACAGCCATTATTCCCCCTTCACTCTTGCCCCGATATGGAGATTTCCATACTACTCTCCACGTGTATGTTTAATCCACCCCCCTACTCCTATAACCTTCCCAGACTTTATCATATGTCTCATTTCTCTACTCTCCAATAATCTTCATTAATAACTCCTAGACATCGGTATTCAAACATGCTCATCTCCTCTATTAACAATCAACCCCCCACCACACTCACATAGTTTTCCTCTTCCCCCTACATTTTTACAGGTACAATCCATCTCCTTCTTCCCTAAACACTCTACAGAACTGTCTCCATTTTTTAAAAATGCCCACTAATCCCTGAAACCAGTCGATTCCAATTTCTACCCATCAAAGACTTCTTGTTATTACATATATTTTCAGTTGGTTTTTGTAACATTGCATACTTCCTTTGTTGTCTTCCTTTCCCCTAGATATTGTTCTTCAAAGTACTATTCTGAGTCCACTTCTCTTCTACCTAACACTCTCCACACATGGTTTTAGATAGCTTTTACCTGCTAACTCCCAAATCTCAGCCTAATTTCCTTTCTAAACTTTGGACCTGTTGTATCGTTCTCATCCTGCTCAGGACTGTGAACTTTATTGAGCACATTGGAATCATTTAAATGTTTCTTCAAGCAGAGGAGTGACTGAATCACATCTGCATTTTAGAAATTTTACTAATAAAAAAGTAGAAAACAGGCTAACGGGATAAGAAACTGGGTTCAAAAGGACTAAGAGGTCTATGAAACGTGCAAGAGAATGTGGGAGAGAACAGATTGCCGTACAAAGTCTCTTTACCTTGAACGGAGGACTGGAGTCACTTGGTCTTGCAGAGAAGTCAAAGGAGATGATAAGGTCGACCCCCCTCTGAGGTCTGAGGATCAAGGGATATGGCAGGTTAAATGTGAGGCCACTGTCCACTACGTGAATCTTTTTACTTTTGACATCCAGAGGCTCGTATATTTGCTCAAACTCATCAGGATCTTAAACAAAAGAAAGCCAAGAATGATTCGAATGATCATTTGACATTATTATGACATAAAAAGGCTTGTTTAAAATCTGAGAGACAGAATTCCATATGGTTGGGCCCTCAGGCTTTGAAGACAGAGCTGGGAATGGGACCAACTTTAGCAATTTTAAGTGAATTGTTTTCTTCAGGTCTTAGTTTCTTCATCTGTAACATCAGGATAAAAGTAATTATCAAATAAGGGCGCTGCGAGGATTAAGTTGGACAATGCATGGAAAGTACTAAGCTCAGGTCCTGGTATTAACTCTAAGCTATGACCACTTTAATAGTATTATCTAACATTATATAGTCTTTACTGGTTTATAAACATTTCCTCCTACATTCTCTTGCTTAATTCTTGTAAGAGACAGGTGAGGTAAAGGACATCTACAAATGGAGAGTGAAAAAAAATTAAAATTCATCTCTAAAGTGGCGTAACTGGGAGTAGCAGACTCTGAATGCATTCCACGCTGCCTCTCTCCAGTTGAGGGTGGCTTCCACTGGGAAGTGGGCGCCCAAGACAATAATCCAGCCAACACACTCAGTTGTCTACCTACCACTCAGGCACAATTCTAGGTGCTGAACAACACAGACATACACTCTGCTCTCACAGAGCTTATGTTCTGAGTACATTTCTCTTTTAGCCATCTTGAAATATACAGTAAGTTATAAACTACAGTCACCATGCTGGGCCAGTTCACGAGAACCTTTTCTTCCTGGTGAAGAAGTTTCCTTCAAGGAAACTTTGTATCCCTTGACTGAGGGACATTTGACCTTTATATCGCTTTCCTGTTCACATTCTCCACCCCCTCTCCTCCATGCCAACCTCTGGTAACCACCACTCTACTCTCTGCTTCTGAGTTTGACTATTTTAGATTCCACAAATATGTGAGATCATGTGGTATTTGTCACTTTATACCAGGCTTATTTTGCTTAGCCTAATTTCCATTAAGTTTATCCATCGTAAAAAAAAAAAAAAGACAAATGGTAAGCAGTATTTCCTAATTGTGTAGCAAAGAGCATAGTTTTGCAAGATATAAACAGATGTGTCATACACAAAATAAGAGTTAAATAATAATTAAATAGGAGCATATCCTGAGTAAGATAAGATTCAACAGCTTAAAGTAATAGCCAATAGTATTGTGTATTACTAGTCTCCTTACTATGGTTTTCACTACCATCACTTTAGTATGAAGATGCTATTTAATCCTCACAATAACTGTATAAAATAGGTACTACTATTATTTTTATTTTATAAGCAAACTGAGGCTTATGCTAAGTAACTGCTCAAGATCATCCTGCTAATAAATAGGACAGCTAAGATTCAAACATAAGCTATTCTACTTTTAAAGTACTATATTTAAGGCATCTTTAAGTAGGACTTAAACTCATTAGGGTATCCCATTACATTTGAAGAGAGAGATAGAGTTGTGAATTTTTCCAAATTTTTTTGAACTTGAACTGGATTTATCATGTAACATCCACTAAACTGTCATAGAGTATGGGATAAAAGCCACATGGAAGAATATCCTCTCATAATTTAAAGCATACAAGGTTTCCAAACTTGTGAATGAGTTAATCAGGTTCTCTGATGGATACAGAGACACAAGCCTATTTTACAATTATGTAACATTTCCTCAAAGCAGTTTAGTTGTGGATATTTGTAATGGTCATTTTACTAATACATCATACAGATTCAGTTTACAATATACAAATATTTGGATGTCTGTGTTTTGAACTCTGGCCTAAATTAACTCATGTCTTGATTTCTTATTCCAGATGGTGTATGTCACAGTAAATAGCGTAAACACAAAAGTAAACAGGAAAGAAGTCATGTAACTAACGAAAAGCTTCTCCAAAATTTGTTTCTACAGGTATACAACTATTTTGCAATAAACTAACAAAGGAATTTTCACCATCTTATAATTTATCTTGTTTTCCAAAGATAGTCTCAAAAGTGAAGTAAAAAAAGTAGTACATTTTTTTCCCATTTTGAGGGATTGTTTCAATTCTAAGATACTCAAATTTTAATTTGTAGGGGGAAAAGGCACACCTCAAATCATGGTTTGGGTGTGGCAGTCATAACATGTAACCAAAATGTTTGTACCCCCATTATATCCTGAAATTAAAAAAAAAAAAAACAAAAAAACAACTTTTAGCTTTCAATACAGACATATGGTTATTCTAAAACTTGGAAACAACCAAAGGGAGATAGAGTCTCACTTAGTCAAGGCCTTGACTGAAAAAGCACTAAGCAATTCAGTAAACTCTATCTAAAATCCAATCATTTTTAGCAGTATTGGTCTGTAAACAATAAAGTGTAATTAGTTTGTTGTTGAACTGGCTGAATTTTTTTCACTGAAATCAGTACCCAATATACATTTTTAATTAAATAAATATAAAGTGAGTAAAATGTAATTTTAATGAGATACACTTTAAGAAATGACATTGAAAATTCTTTCCAAAGATGATTCATTTAAAACTATTTTAGTAACGAAAAGAGTAGAATTGGAATGTCCCTAATACAAAGAAATCATGAATGACTGGATACCCCAATTACCCTGATTTGATTAATTCACATTGTATGCCTGTATCAAAACATTACATGTACCTATAAATATATACAACTATTATATGACAACTATTATATATATATATACAACTATTATATTATGTAATAAAAAATAAAAATTATTTTAGGTTAAAACACTTGAAAATCTCTCAACAAAGGAATATTTAGTCTATATAACACCATATTTGGGGATGATTGCTATTTTATATTTCTTCCTATTATTTTGTGAAAACTGTCTATAATTCTTCTTTCGAAGGGCGTGAAACCAAAGAAAGCATTCAGACAAGGTGATATACAACTGTTATTCTCCAAACCCTCACACCCACATTTAACCCACATTCTTAGTTTGCGATTGCATCTTCAATTAAGGGTGTTGTATCCTTGCTGACCAACAGTTCCATTAGGATCCAGGTTGCTGGGTTTTAGTTTTCCTCTACTTTTCTATCATTGTTACCTAAGGTACATAAATCCTTCCATTAATCAAAACTTCGAGTATGGCCCATGAAACGCTTTTCATCTTTATGAGGCCAAGGATTTCATCTGTCTTATTGACTACTGCATACCAAAGACTAAGCACATTATAAGTGCTCTGTAAATACAGTGTGAATGTGAGAATGAACAAAAGAAAGAAGGAAGATGAAAAATGCAGAATAATTTGAAAGAAAAGAAGAAAGATGAAGAGGCATAATTCCTAAAGTTGAAGGATTTAGCTAATAAAAATACAAGATGCCCAGTTTAATTTGAATTTCAGATAATCAACAAATAATTTAGTGTATGTCTCAAATATTGTAAGGATTATATGTATATTATTTATATACACATATGCATATTATTTGAAATTCGGATCTAATTGAGCATTCTGTATTTCATCTGGCAACCCTAACGCCACCAAGTCTACAGAAAATATTGCAAAACTATCAGGAAGTTGTTAAAATGTGGAATGTAGAACACGTGCCGTGCAAACTACATAAGGAGCCCTGCTGAGTGATGCAATCAAAGTAGTAACGTAATGGAAAACAGATGGAATAAAGTATATACAAACAAAACTTCCATTTTTACATCAGAAAGATAATGACTAATAAAACCAAGGGCTATGGGAAAGGGAATGGCTTTGAAGCAATGTCAAGAGACCTGTGTCCCAATCCCAGCTCTGTTGAGAAACTTTAGACAAAGATGACCGAATTATCTTCTTTGGTCTTCCTTTCCTGTAGAGTAAAATAACTGAATATTCTTTATACATCTCAATGTTGCAAAAGTTATTTTTTAAGCCCATCATCATTTATCCACAAAGCATAAGTTTCTAGAGGAACATATTTTATTGATATTACAATGGCAATCAGTATAATCTTGTGCCACAAAACAAGAAAAATAATGTCACTGATGTGTCCCTAAGTGTATTTGTATTTTGGATGGATTTGAAAAGAAGCATTGACTTTCTCACAAATAGACTTTTATTATAGTTAACATAAAAGGGTTTGGTTTACAGGTATGTAACCAGACCTATCTCATATCTTAGAGTTTGATACCATAAATATAACTCATTCAAAATACGAATTTGTACTCATTTTTTATTAGGCAACAGGAGTCACTTTTGCTTCTATAATTCCCCTAAGGTCAAGCAACAGATAGAAACAATATTACCAAAAAACAACAAAATCTAAAGCTATATCCTAATTTTCAAAAATATTTTATAGGTATAATGCTTAAAGGACAGTAGAAAGGTTTTTTTTTTTTTTTTTTTTTTTTTTTTTTTAAATATCCCATTTAAGTTTTTACAGCATCCGGTCAATGTCCGTAGACAAACATGACTGAAGCCTGACGTTGGGATAGTTAAAGGAAAGATCATGGGGTGCTGAAGTATAAATGCTTAAGATGACAGGCCCATCACAAAAAGATTATTATGTGTTGATTAGTCACCAAGGCAAATATAACTCTTAATCTATAGCAGACATAGAGCTGAAGCATAAAGGGAATTATTCTTGAGAATGTGGCTAAGTGACAAACCTAAAAGTGCCTAGCTTCTTGCCAGGTGGCAGTAAAAAAGTGACCTAACCTTTCCAAGAACTGGAGGGACAGACTCAATCGCTGATGGGCTCTGCAGGCTGGCTAACTCAACTCCAGTCCAACCCCAGCACCGCACTAGGGCATCAGCTAAGGACTGTGCTTGCCAGATTCCCTTGCAGCTCCAGTTCTGCCAAGACCTGGCCTCTGCCAAAGAGAAACACACCACGTGAGACGTGAAAAAGGAAATGAGACAGAGGCTACGTTTCTAGTATTTTTACTGCCAAGCACAGTCGCTGAGGCATTCGTGGGGATGATTCTAAAGTGTTTTTGGAGCCATTCCTGGAAGCTCAGCCTAGGGCTTGCTCATCCATGCCTTGGCAAGAATTTTGTAAGCGCTGAATTCCCTAGTGTAAACCCCTTTCAGTGAAACAAGGTAGAGAGTTTCCTACTTGCTGCCAGCGAACCCTGACCAATACAGGAAGGATCTAAATAAAGCCTCTCTCAAGATTTCAATGAAAATTCTCTATACTGACATGACTAGACCATTTCCCATCTGATGTCATTTTTCCCCCCCCACAAAAAAACCCAGTAATTTGAAGTCCTTTACCTATTAAATGCAAGTTGTTGTAACTGAGTATAAAAGACTTAGTGTTAATAATTAAAATGCTTCTCCCCAGAGAAGGAATGAAGATCTTCTGAATTAATTTCCACTGATTATATTTTTGCACTTACCTGCTACAGCTGTATCCAGTTCATCTTCATCGAAAGATTCCTGTGTGTTAAAATCTCTCAGAGGAGACAGTGGGTATGATGAATTGAGATTCAAGCCCAGCATGAAGTTGTGCACCTTCCCAGCACGGCCTTCTCGGGTATTGAACAAAGTCGAATCACTCACCAAGGCCATTAACATACGATGGACCCAGCTTGCTTGATTATCATCTCGATAATCTCTTTCAGCATCTTCATTTTCAGTGCCTAAGGAAAGAGAAAAGATTCTTATACAGACTCCAAAGTGAATGTTTTAAAAAAGGAACTTCTTGGGATAATTCAATGTTAAATTGAACGATGAAGTTCTACGGCTTTTGATTTCACCTATGTTATTTGTATAAATTAATGTAGAAAATATTTCAAAATCTCATTTTGTTCTTAAATTGTTCTTAGTTTACCTTTTACCTATAGTCAGTGTAAAGGTTATATTCTTGATAGTGCCACTGGGGTTAGTCTTAGATTTCCAGGTAAACGTCTTTCATTTTCTCATTCCTTCCCTTTCTCAGTTTCTTCCTTGTCCCTGGCTTCACGCACAGGCACACACACACTCACACACAGAGAATCCACAGTAGCTAGTCCTATCTTCTACATTTCTTAAGCTTCCTTAAGAATTTTTGTCCTGTTTAGTAAACATGTAGGAATTAAGCAAACCGAGGGAAGATAACTAAAGGATTCAACATACATTTGCTATTCAATAAACACCCTTATGACCTGTTGGTCATATGACCTGTCATTTCATCCTTGATTATAAAGTTTGGGGATTTATAACCCTGTAGTTTAAACAAATGCTAAACATGCTTTTAAAATTCGGCAATCATCCAAAAGAAGCAGTTTTAAATGACTATTTGCTTAAAATCTATGCATGCTTCACTACTACTGGAAAGTTACATTGTGTAGTAACTTAGAGCACTGGCTCCAGAATCAGACTGCCTGTGTTCCAATCCCCTCTCACTGTTCTCTGGTTACCCCTTCTCTTCCTCTATTTCCTCGTCAGTAAACCTCCTAATGTTGTTGTGAGGATTAACTTGAGTATGTGCATGCATGTAGAGCTCTTAGAAAAAACTGCCTGGCCCATGTTAAATTCTTAATAAATCCCAGCTAGTAGTAGAAACAGCTGTAGCAGCAGCATAAGCATCATCATCAATATTATTTATTCATAATAAAAATCAAAGAACCCTTTATGGTAGAGTATAACTTCACCTGCCCAAACCCCCTCTGTTCTGATTTCTGGAAGCTCTGTATATAAACATACATGCATATGTAACTGTATGTGCATATATGTGTATGACTGTGTGCATGTGTTGAGAGAAAAGAAAAGAGAATCTACATTCAAACTTCATACTTACCAGTAAATGTAAAGTAAAAATACATAAAACCATAATAAATATTGATTTATATCTTTACAAAGGTTCACTTAACCAAGTTGAGTAAAGGAAGAAATCTTTCTTTTAGTAACCAATCTTGACAACTTGATGACAAATACACTATTTTTTACTCCCACAGTTTTCTACTGCCAAATATGACAAAGAAAACCTTTCACTAGAATAAATTAGGCTTTCAAACGAATGATTTTTATCTCCAGTTACACAGGATATGATTAAGGTACTCAATTATTTCTACAGATTTGGGGTACCTTCTCCTCCTACTACTTACTACTCCTTCCCCTCTCCCCCCCTCCCCTCCCCCTTCTCTTTTCCTTCTACTTCTTCTCCTAAAACTCCCTACTTTTGTACCAGCAGAAAATTTACCTTCCTTATGGGATACATTTGAAAATGGCATCATTTGCAGGACAAACCCAGCAGTCAAAAAAAAAATAAATGATATTTATTGCTTTATCAGTTATAATACTAATAGGACATTTCTATTTATATCACCGTTTACAACTTAAAGCCTTTTTGTATGTATTTACTAATTAATGATTGCAAACATCATGTGAGAGGAGGTAAAGAATTCCAGGATATATCTGAAGGAAGTAAAGTTGAAAATGACTAAAAGCCTTGCACAAAATCATATGACTGAAAATTAAGGAGGCTCAACAGAATAAAAATATAAGCTACAGACTCAGAGAAATTATTTGCAAAAGACATATTTGATAAAGGACTGTAATACAAAACATACTAAGAACTCTTAAAATTCAACAATAAGAAAGCAAACCTAATTAAAAATGTCTAAGGGCCAGGCATAGTGATGTGTGCCTGTAATCTCAGCTAGTCAGGAGACTGAGGAGAAAGGATTGCTTGAGCCCAGGAGTTAGAATCCAGCCTGGGCAACACAGCAAGATCCTATTTCTAAAACAAGGCAAAATAAAATAAAAAATGGGCCAAAGACCTGAACAGACACCTCACCAAAGAAGATATACAGGCGGCAAAATGCATATGGAAAGATGTTCCACATCATATGTCATCAGGGAAATGTAAGTTAAAACAATAATGAGATACTACTATTAATACATATCTACTAGAGTGGCCAAAATCCAAATCACAGACAACATCACATGCTGGCAAGGATGTGGAGCAGCAAGAATTATCATGCATTGCTGGTGGGAATGCAAAATGGTAGAGCCACTTTGGAAGACAGTTTGGTAGTTTCTTACAAAACTAAATATCCTCTTGCCATATGAACCAGCAATTGTGTACCATGGTATTTTATTACCAAATTACCCAAATGAATTGAAAACTTAGGTTCACACAAAAATTGAACACAGATGTTTACAGTGACTTTGTCAATAATTTCCAAAACTCGAAAGCAACCAAGATATTCTTCCTAGCTGAATGGATAAACTATGCTATTTCCAGACAATGGAATATTATTCAGCCATAAAAAGAAATGAGCTATCAAACCATGCAAAGTCATGGAAGAACTTTAAATGCATACTACTAAGTGAAAGAAGCCCATCTGAAAAAGCAACATACTGTATGATTCCAACTATATGACATTCTGGAAAAGACAAAACTATAGAGACAGTAATAAGATTAGAACTTGTCAGGGTTTGGGAGAGGGAGGGATGACTAGCCAGGAGACAGAGGACTCTTGTATTTTTCACTCGATTTTTCTTGACCCCAGAAACTGCTCTAAAAAACTATTAAAGGAAAAAATAAATATTGAGAACTGAAAAGAAAACCTCAAAACCATCCTAAATATCATACTCTAATCAAGGCTGGTACTAAATCCAAAGCACCCATGCTGAAAAGGTCCTTGAAGCCCTCAGCCTTAGGAACTAGCTAGCACTGCAGAGGTTATCAAATGTACTGTCCATTGATAGAAATTGACTTACAAATTGACAAACTATTAAATCTACTTGTCAGTCTCTAAATCAATACACAATTAATTCTAGAGATTCTAGGCATATGAGGTCTATTTCTTTTGCACTGGCTAGCTTCCTTGATTAAATGGAAATTCTAAATAAAAGGACTTGAACAACTAAAATGTAACATTAAAATTTAAAAAATAAATGAGTCAGAATTAAGACTAATTTTCCTTCCAGGGCAGGAGTTTTTTGGGGCTCCTCATGAGGACCAGGGCTGCTGTATTTGATCAGGTAAATCGTGGGCTGCAGACGGCAGCAGGAGAGAGGGCAAATCAGGGCTTAGACCCAGCTTGTGCTCCATTGGCCACACCTTGTGCCCAGACAAAAGCTTCCCCGGCCCAGAGAACAGATTCTCTTTTTTCAAGTTTACAAGACACTGCACAGCCACCACACTGAGGCCCTGTGCAGCTGCATGCCCCAGAGAAGTCACCTTTTATCTAGTTTGCACAAACTCACTTTAAGAGGAAGGAATAGCATGACTATGCAAAGAGAACTTCTTTTTTTTTTTTTTTTTTGAGACAGAGCCCGGCTCTGTCACCCAGGCTAGAGTACAGTGGTGTCATCGTAGTTCACAGTAACCTCAAACTCCTGGGCTCAAGCCACCCTCCTGTCTTAGCCTTCCAAGTAGCTGGGACCACAGGCACGTGCCACCATGCCTGGCTAATTTTTTCTATTTTTAGTAGAGACGGGGTTTCGCTCTTGCTCAGGCTGGTGTAGAATTTCTGAGCTCAAGAGATCCTCCCACCTCGGCCTTCCAGAGTGCTATGATTACAGGCGTGAGCCACAGGGCCCAGGCGCAAAGAGAATTTTAATTTTACTGACAATCAAACAAAGATAAAACTGGCTCTTTCAATATCTACACCTTGCCTGGTGAAATTCATTAAGTTTTGGGCAATAAAGTATTAAATATATTCTAAAATCTAGATCATATACAAACTATAATAGGACAGATTTGTCCAGTTACAGTCTTCTCTTTGTTTTTTGATAATTTTTTTTGGACTATTGGGGACATTTTAATCAGTGAATATGTCAACACACTGTGTCAAAATGTAAAATCTCTCCATTTTACCATATAACATTTGCAACAAATATGACCCTCATGCTTGTTGCAAATTCGATCTGCCCCAAGTCCATTGCTGACGATGGGAATCCACAAGAAACTGAAAACTGCCTTGTCTAATGCAAAAGGACTCATTTATACTAACAAGCAATAGATGCAACAAGTTCTTGATCATTTTCCACCACTTCATCCCTGATCCCTTCCCAAAAAGTGAGGTGTCAGCCATGAGATAAGCTTCAGGAATGGAGTGAAGAGACAATTTTTTACATGTTACTTAATAATAACATTTAAATTTTAAAACCATCTAAAAATGTTCCCAAATCACAATATCCACGTTAAGAAGCCCAATGCCCGAATCAGACTTAGAACAAAATTTAGCATTTCTGCCATCTCGGATTTGTTCATATGTTCAACTGATAATATTGTTGATGTGTTAAAAAGAAGAAGTTAGAGATATATATGTGCTATTTCATTACATATGCAACATTTAGTCCTCTCTCTCAATAGAAAGCTGCAATCCTATAACTCCAGTGCCATAAGTGGAGACCACCATTAGCATCTTGAGTGAGAGACTCAGACAAAACGTTCACAGCCTTCCCTGGTGGATCTCTGCCAGAGAAATTTCCTGCTCTCTTACCTTTGGGTTCTTGTGACTCATCATCACTGTCTGAGCTATCGTTACTCACAATATGCTTTGCTGTAATATTTTCTGTGGAAAAGAAAAAAACAATTAGGCATCTAGGTGTAAAAATTCAAATTTAAATTTATTATCAAGAAGTAACCCGAGCAAAACCCCAGAATGAAGTCTACAAAGCTCTATTAGCGTACGCTTAGATCTAGTTAGTAAATCTAGATTTGTTAGAGTTACTATTGTTCTCAAATTTCTCACTGGAAAATGAAATTTCCCAGGAAGGGAAAAATTAGTTTAAATGTATTCATTCATGATTTAAAGGAGATAATTTTTATATGTTTATCATAATTATGACAAAAATAACAACTTGATTATAGGAAGGTCCTTGTTATAGCAAAAATATATACGTTTTTCAATTAAATGTTTTTAAGTGATGTTTATGAAGATGAAGATAAATAAAGGATAAAACCAAAATCTACAGGGGAGCTAGAGAAAAGTTCCCTAAAATTGAATGAAAGCTACAAATATAAATTATCTTTTGAATTCAATTTATACTGAAAATTGTCTGATGAAATTCACCTTTCAGTGTCAAGAATGTGTGTTTCCTGCATAACATATTAACAGAGAGTTTATAAAAACTAAAATAGTAACCATAAATCCTTATAACAAAGACAGTAGTAAAATCTAGCATAATAACTAGCTGTATTTTTTCAATTAAAATGTACTAAACAATGAAATATGTGTATCCTCCTCATCATCACTATTTGTAAAAGAAATCAAACTATGTTTGGACACCTATATAAAACCACTTTCTGCTGTGAGTTCTTTTTCCTCCTCTGTTAGTCAATAAAATTTTTTTATTTTAAAAAACTAACTCCAAAATTACAAATTTCACAGATAGAATCATTTTGGGGGCTTTAAACTCAAAGAAATATAGGTATGACATTTGGTTTCCCCATGGTACTTCGCAAATGTTTATCTTACCTACATAATGACATGTATACAAATAATCAAGAGTATGTAATGGAAGGATTAGTAAATGCTTGAGGCAATAGATTGACATTTATTTTTTATTTTTACTGGCACCATTATACATATGAAATTCAATAAAATAAAATGTTCACAAGCTATCATTATTCATTTCATGACTATTATAGATATTAATTTTGTTGTATAAAGGAAGGTAATGTTAAGAAATGATCCACTCCAAGTGTCATATACATTAAGTGTTTCTGGTCCTACCTGTATTTTCTTTTCTTTCCTTAAACATTTTCTTTCTCTTTTTTGTTGGTTACATTTGATATTCTGATTTAAGAAAACAGTTCACCAAAATATTGTCTTCTTTATAAGGAAGCTTTTATGATATGAATAGCTAAATATTCTGAACTTACATTAATACATTTTCCATCTCTATAGTATAATGTGCAGCTCCATCTTTTCAAAAGCATGATTTGCTCACATTCAAACCTCCTTAAGAAAGTAAACAATTTCATTTGGAGTTACCTGATTATGGTCCAATTTACCTTCAAGTCTCTCTTCAGAAGGAAGAAAACAAACAAAAAACCAAACACTACTTCTGAATACCCCTTTAAGAGGTAGACTTCGCCCACCCAAAGGATGAAAAAGTCACCAGGAGTCCTCAGAGTCCCCTCAGTCACCTCTTTGGTTTCATTTCTGGAAACCCTTACTTAATCTGAGGTAACATGTTTCCGGCTGACCGGGAGGTCACAAATACACAATATTCCACCTCAGCCTGACACACAGAACAAGTAAATAAGCTGCCAGACGGCTGGCCTCAAAGGGAACTTCTCAACAAAGAGTCTTCTCAAAACTATTTAGTATAAACCTCCTCCTTGTCCTTGGCCTTAAGCCACTGTCTCACCCAGCTTCAGATGTATTATTTCAGTCCTATTCTCTTCCTTCCTTACAAGGAAAAAAAATAATAAACCTTAGGGTGTCTGTACTCTTTGCCTTCTAGTTATCATCAAGAGAACGGACACTGTATTTTGAGGTCACAGCAGGCTCGAGAGTGCCACCTACCTCATCAGCTCATTAACTGGGTGATGATCAGAGGTCAGGAGTAAGTGCAAATACAAAGTGCTTTTTCGTTTGTTTTTGTCTTTATTTTAAAATCTTTGCCTCTATTGAAATTATAAGATCACTTCTCCATGACTTATTTAGAACAATCCAAAAATACAAATGATACTCTTAAAGAAAATATTAAGAGCTATAGAAGTTTGCTGCACTAAACATAAATATCAACTAAAATATTGAATAACTAAAATCAACTCTTGCAGGAGTGATATCATGTTTCCCCGAAAATAAGATAGGGTCTTATATTTAATTTTCCTCAAGAAGACACCCTAGGGCTCATTTTCAGAGGATGTGTTATTTTCCCCTCAAAGCTTCAGCTTGTGGCATGCACAGGATGGCCGGGACCTGACAGGGGGAGCCGACCTTGTTGGTGGGGCTGCACATTTCTGGTCACCTCTAGGATAGTAGCTGTCACGATGGGGCAGATGAGAAGGGCTGATCGTTTTCTTTACCGCTCCGCCACGAAATGCATGGGTTGTGCAGATACTCTGCGTAGCCAAGCCCATCACTAGGTCTTATTTTCGGGGTAGGGCTCATATTGCGCAAATGCTTAGAAATTATTTAAGACTTATTTTATGGGTAGGTCTTATTTTCGGGGAAACATGGTAATACTGCTTAGAAGCAAATTTACAGTGTTCAAATTGTTACAATTGTATTCTCTTCTGCACATAAAGCTTAATTAAATCCACTGCCATTGCCTAGGATAACCAAGGGTAGTTCGTTTAAAAATCCTGCAGTGGGCTTTTTACACATACTCATTCTTCAAGTGAATTGATTACTGAAAAAGTTATTAATGTTATTCTGTCAACTTTTCTGTTCTTAAATAGATCTGAAATACATTCCAGACAGAAAAGAGACAGCAGGCAGTTGTGCTGACGGTCCGTAGCCCCTTCTCCCTGGTCCCTAATGACCTGGCCCCAAATTCAGACTTAGCATTCCACTGCTTCTTTACACTATCAGTCAAAACAGCCATAACAAAAATGAGTATGGATTAAAATACAGATGGCGAGGCTTTGGGGAGATACCGAATATATGTTCTGTTTTATCTGCTTTAAGGCAAATTTATCCATTTAAGAAAGCATATTTCTATGGCACTATTATTACTATTATTATCATTATTATTTTTTAGAGACAGGGTCTCACTTTGCTGCCCAGGCTAGAGTGGCATGACCACAGCTCATCACAGCCTTGAACTCCTAGGCTCACGCAATTCTCCCACCTCAGCTTCCCAAGTAGCTGGAATTACAAGCATGAGCCACCAGCATATTATTCTTATAATGAAACAAAACCACTGATCTGCAATTAAGTTTGTCTATTTTTTCAATTTTTGTGAATATTTTTAAATTTATTATAGACAAATGAGTTAGATTTAATGAAAATCATTAGTTTTGCTTTATTAGACATGATTTGTTTCCCCCCTTCTTTTTGGTATAATTTAGCTATGAGATGCTAACAGAATTCTAGTGAGTTAGAATTTAAGGGGTGAATGAAGTGTGACAAGTGTGAATTTATTCTTAAGTGTCATGCTATATCTAACTTTTGATGAATCTAATCTTTAAAAACTACCCTTATTTAATAAAAGGGCTTCTTAATAAAAAAAATAGTATGTTTAGAAATATAATGGCAAAAAGGAATGGAGGTACCCTTATTAAAAATTATTCTTAGGATTCAATGCTTTTTATTAATTCTATAACCTCAATGTGAAAATAATACTTAAGTAATTTATATATGATTTTTAGAAAATATTTAGGCTGCTTCAACCAAATTATTGATAAATTTAGAATAATTATAATCCTTATGAAGATTTAATTTTGTCTCTATATATGTTAACAAAATTTAACAATGTAGCATAATTTTTATCAATGTAAACATATTTTTACAATACCTAATTCTTCCTCCATTGTGGAACCTTTATTTTGTGAACCAGAAACTCCCAAGACTCTGTTGAACAATATAGAAAAGGCACTGCCCCAAACACCTAAAATAAAGTAGAAACAGAGAATAATTTAAAATGTGCCAGGATTTAAAATAGTCAAACAAACTAGTGATAAGATTTTGACCACTTACCCATTAAGAAATGCAAGGGGTTTTCTTCATACTTCTTGACAACTGTTCCCATAAAAAATTTGCTTCCAAATAAGTCAGGAGCCATAAAAGTACCATATTTAGCCATGCCAATTTCATATGGACTAAATTCAACCCAATCTGAAAGCATTTTAAACACAAGACAATCCATTAATAAGAAAATGCTACAGAGATGTAGAAAGATAATCACTTCAATAATGCTATGGTTATTCTCATTCATTTATTTAAAATATTAATATAAAAACATTAACCAAATGCCTATTATGTTTATGGTAATGTGCAGAAGTTGAGGAAAAAAATGTTTATACATCATAAGATGAGACAATAAAAAAAGATCCTTTCTAATTCCACAAATTGAAAATATGCTTTTCCATTTAAAAACTGAAACATCTTTCATAAAGTCCATCTTCATTCTAGAGAATAGAAAACTGAAAACTACTAATCAGATAAAAACTCCATGGAGGAGACAGAAGAAACTAACTCTTTTTAACAATGGAAGCAGTCTATTAAAATGGAATATAATTTTTTCTAACATTTGCTTTTTTTTTATCTCCACTTAATTTTGCTTATTAAATTCTAACTCACAAGACTACAATGCAAAGTTTTTATGCTGGATGTCTTAGAAATACAAGGTAATTAAGGCCAGGCATGGTAGCTCACACCTGTAATCCTAGCACTCTGGGAAGCCAAGGCAGGAGGATCGCTTGAGGTCAGGAATTCGAGAAATACGTGGTAATAGCACCAGTAAAGTATGCTATCTAAGAGCAGAAGCTCTGGAGTCACACTGTGTGAGATCTGCTGCTTACTAACTGCGCTTACTTACCTCGGTATTTATCTTGTCTGTGTCTTAGGTCACTAATCTATAAATGTGAATAAAATCAGTAGGTAGTTTGTAGGATTGTTTTGAGGATTCAATGAGTCAAGAAATGTAAGAAGGTTAGAAGAGGGCATGGCACATTTTAATCGCCCAATAAATACCTTATATATCATGTATTCCCATGGCTATATCTAGTAATTATCTGAATCTTAATGTATTCAACAAGAAGACTCCTGGTTTCTGACTCCCGTTTCTCACACTTGCAACTACATCAATCTTTCTCTTGTTGGTAAATGGTACTACTATGGATACCACTATTCGGACTTCAGGATTACCCTTGACATTTCTCTTGCCCTTATAGCTCACATCTGAAAAATGAAGCACTACAGGCTCTTTCAGCAGGTATGCTCAGAACCCGGCCACTGGTCCATTTGCCCATCATGACTATACTCATGCAAACTTCCATACTTCCTCCCCTGGAGCGGCACAACAGCCTCCTAAAAGGCCTCTACTCTGCTCCCCTGCTATCATTTTGATACCCTATATCTAAAGTGAATTTTAAAAAATACAAATCACAGCACACCAACACCAGCTGAAAGCTTTCTACTGGCATTCCATGATAGTGACAATGAAAACATGGCCTAAAAGGCTCCAAGATGATCCAGATCACTCCCTGTCTGACCCCATCTCCTAAGCAATCTCCTATCGCATTTCGTCTTGCTAAGTCCACTTCAGCTGCACAGACTTTCTTGCTGTTGCTTAAAGAGGTCAAGTTCATTTCCATCCCAGTGCCTTATACTTGCTATTCCCTTCTCAATTATAAGGCCTGCTCCTACCTAATCTCTCATGCAAGGGTTCTGCTGATGATCCTAAAATCTCAATGCTATCCACCACTGCTCAGCCCATAACCCTCAACCCCACTTTATTTTTTTTTCAGTTTTTCCCTTTCTGAAATTACGTTAATAATCTCTTATCCAACAATCCAAAGTCCAAATAATTCCAAAACCCACAAGCTTTTTTTTTTTTTTTATTTGTTTGGTGGTAAAACCTGATCTGAACTCATTTAGAGAGAACCTAGTCTTGAAATGATGGGGTGAGGGGCTCTTTTTATACTTTATTTGTCTCACTCATATTAGGGTATATCCTATTGGAGAATTATCACTCTGTTTGATTTAAGACCCCACTAAGGTATTAGGTAATATACAATATGAGCAGCTTTATATCTTTAAACATCTAAATTATTCTAAACTCCTAAACACCTGTCATCAACGGTTTGAAAAGGAATTGTAGATTGTTTACTCAATGACAGACCAGAACATTTTATTTTCGTGAAGGAAATTATGAGATCACAATTTTGATGAGATAACATTGTAATTTATTCCAAATTAAAGCCAAACAGCACATATACTCTTCATCAGAAAGTGCTGTGTTTTCTAATAATTTACCCCTATCTTGAGAATTAAAGCATGACAACTTCCTGGTTCCTCCTTTTCTAGTGATACTTTCTGTATTAATGCTGTGGCCTATCCCATCACCACCTACCCTTTCCTTCCCTTATCAGTACGTCCCTCGCTGCTGGGCCTTTTCACACAAACACAGTGATACCTTTGCTTCCAATTTTTTTTTTTTTTTTCCAATCTACCTCTATGAGAGTCGCCAAAGTATTTTTTCAAAAACACTACTTAAATAATTTTATTGCCTGCCCAAAAGCATTGATTATTTCCCATTACCAAAATTAAATGGGAAACACTCTGTCTGGAATTCAAATCTTTCAATAATCTGGCACTAGTGGTTTCTCCGACATATCATCTATTCTCCACCAATGTGTGCACAAGTCCTGGGCTATTTTCTTGTCAGTGGTGCTCGAGACATAGCTGTGTCTTCTTTTCTGGGCATTTTCACATCTTGTTTCCACACAAAGATGTCTTTTCACTTCCACTTGATAGATCTTTCCAAGTTCAGCTTGAATCCAAATTCCATCACCCCCATAAAATCTTTCTTATGACTATACTAAATCTCTATGATATCTCACCCTTATGCAGCCCTACATATTATTCAAGGTGTAGGATATTAATTTTTGCATGTTTTATTTTTGTCTCTTTAAATGGAATTATAACTTTCTTGAGGAAAAGTAGTATCTTTTTACTCCTATAGTGTCTGTCAAAAAATTGAGCATGATGCTGAGTTCAAGACTGTAAGTTATGGTCAGTGAATGCAATTTATTCAACAATAAAATTTTTTAAATGAAAGATTTAAATCCTCTCAGTAATGTAGTAAAGTGGAGGAGCCAAAAACATTTAACAGTCTAAATACTAATGTTTATTTGTTGAAAATTTCCAAGAAATTTTTAAAGGAAAAGGTACTTAAAATTATTGCAAGGAGGAAGAAAAATGTTCTCTGGTATTATTGAAGCAAAGTTATTGATAAAACTTCGGTCAGCAAATTTGGTTATTTGATTTTTTTAAATATAATTCAGAGAATATTTCAAATTTGTTTCTCTAAATAGCCAGTTTTAAATTTAAGCAAAATGTAAAGGAATAACGTGCAGATATGTCTTCATTTTTTTTTTTCTCAATAACTCAAGTAAAGCTACTTGGACCCTCATGGCATGGATCTTAGAAGGTCTTATGTGGGTATAATATCCATATAACTCATGTTTCATGGCTTTGTTCAATTCTATTGGTAGATACAGTTCAAAGCTTCTTATCACAGAAGCTTAAAAATGAAGATTAGTGGTGCATCCTTCATCTCAGTAGTGGGACTGCAGTTAGGCAGTTGTCGAAATCAGACACATCCAAGTTGAAAGACTCCTAACTGGAGATAAAACTGCCTTTTCTCACTCTATATAAATCCAAAACATTCACCAAAAAATTATTTATTCATTAATTATTTTGGTTAGGTTTTCTCTTGAAAATGGCTATGGACTTAAAGTTCAAAATTTAAAAGTGGCCATTGTGAAATGCAATAACAATCATACCAATAATAATAAAACTATTATATTTTTATGTGTCCTTACAGTTTTTAGTCTTATGCATATCTCATATGATTGTCTCAATGGCTCTGTAAGATAAATTTACAGCTAATACATCTGTCATAAAATAATGAGGAAATAAGAATCCCGGGTTAAATGACCAGCCTGAGGTATTTCAACGTAGAAGTAGGAAAAGGTTTCCAAATTAGAATCTAGTGCTCTTTTCACCATACCATACCTCTTCCTGAGTGAAAGATGATTTATTTGGCCATGAAGAGATCTGAGGCATGAAGAGATCTGACTATCCTGCTAGTGCTATATACCAAACCCTTTCAAAAATTTCAAGACTTCATAAAAGAATAGCTATGGGGGGAAGCAATTTTCATTATGGCACTTACTTTTCTTATACTATAAAGTCTCAACTCTCTATGATGAACTCCATCGCAATCAAAGGTATAGTTCCTATTGCTGTTAAGCAATGCTGTGTTTATCCTAGACTCCTACTGCATACTTCCCTCCCATTCTTGACAATCCAGTCATTAATATTTGAATAATTAATATTTTAATGTTTCATATTCAAATCCTACTCATCTTTAAGATCTAGACCTCTCACTTCTCTTATATAGCTTTTATAGAATACTCTAAATTGTTAAGATTTACTAGAAACTTAATTTGGGTCTGCTGGTATTTTAAGTATTTTACATACTTATCTCATTTGCTTGGCAAAACACTATAAGGAGAGTCTCATCCTAATTTAACAGATGAAAAAACTGAGGCTAAAAGGGGTCACATAACTTGTTGTATAGTAACATTTCTGTACTCTCTTGTGCCTTAACTTCTTTAATAATTATTATAATTGTCAAGATTATAAAGTCTTATAGAACAGGGACAAAATACTGTAGTGAAGGAGAGGAGCTCGCCTTTAGTTCCTAGAACATAGAAGGCTATATTCTACATGGTCAGTAATCAGAGAAACCAATAAAAGGAACAAAGCATTTTTGAGACCAATTCTCAGCTCTGCTACTTACTGTCTATGTGGCAATGTGCAAATCATTTAATCTTTCTGAGATTGTGCTTTTTCTTCTATGAATCAAAGCTAAGGATACCTATCTCCCCAGATTGTAGTAAACATGGAATAAAATAACAAACGTGATGAGTGCTTTCCGAACTGTAAGTATGATCAACTATGTACTCAATATTTTAGCAAACACTTGTTGAATGAATGAATCTTACGTGCACCAATTTTTATAAACGATTCAAATTTCATGTTGGAGAGTAGGCGGTTAAGAAAGTGAAACAGAAACATTACAAAAGGATTCTAGATACAAATCTGCTAATCATACATCATTCATGAGGGTTTTTTAAGTTGATGATGTGACTGAAGTCACTGAGACACTTTTCCTAAAAATAGAATGAACCACAGTAGCCATGGCCAGAAACGCCACTGCATTCAAACCAACAGAGCCTGCAGAATTATGATGTCATGCACTTTCAGAGCACCAAGAAGCATAGCTTGGGAAGAAATAAACCTTTACCTCTGAGATTTAACAAAATGAGGCCTTTTTCTTATCAGCTGCCATAAATACAGACTAGTACTTTTTAGGTGCTGAATTATAAAAATAAGGATAGTGTTTTGAATGACGAACATACAGTTGGCTCTCCATCTATGTGAGTTCCACAGATTCAATCAACCACAAGTCAGAAATATTCCAAAACCAATTCCAGAACATGTTACATTGCTGCTGACGTGTCATATATAGTTAGGTCTACCATCTTGAGTCTGTACCAAACTTGTGCGGACTTTTTTTTCTTGTCATTATTCCCTAAACAATATAGTATGACAACCATTTACTTAGCATTTACATTGCATTAGACATTATAAGTAATGTAGAGATGATTTAAAGCAGCAGTTCCCAGCCTTTTTGGCACCAGGGACCAGTTTCATGGAAGACAATTTTTCCCTGGACAAATTGGGGGGTGAGGGGTGGGGGGAGCTGGGGCTCAGGCAGTGAGGGGGCGATGGGCGTGACTGTAAATGCAAAGAGGCTTCCTTAGCTTGCCCACCATTCACCTCCTGCTGTGCGGCCCCAATTCTTAAGTTCCATGGAAGGCAAATTTTCCAGGGACAGGGGGCAGGGGTGGGGGTCTGCAGAGGAGCTCTGAGGCCCAGTCCCTAACACACCACGGGGTTGGGGGCCGCAGATTTAAAGCATACAAGAAGATAAGTGTAGGTTATATACTATGACTATGCCATTTTATAAAAGCAATTTGAGCATCCACAGATTTTGGAGTCCACCCAGCATTCTAGAACCAATGCCCTGCAGATACCTAGAGGCTACTATTGTACAACATATTACCCATTAAAGAAAATATAGCTAGCAATTAAAAGAATATGAATTATCTAAAGGCACTAGGGATATTATTTTGTCAAATGTTATTAAGAAATGGGTAATTAAAATTGAGTCATTGATTATAATCATGATTTATTTTTATTCAATGAAGAGACATTAGTCACTAGTTTCATGGAATATTATTTACAACCATAAAATGTAATATTTTATGCTTAATATTTTAAATAAATAAAATATTAAATGCTTAATATTTTCTTACAGTTTCAAATGTTCTTATGCTATAGAAAATGTATTAAAATAGGCAACTGAAATTGCTTATGATCTCCCTCTAAAGAAAATCACTGGAAACCACAGTTCAAAGTCTCCAGGAAATACCGTGAGAAAGGAAATGACATACCTGCAAACATCAGCTCTGAAACATCAGGTTTGACGTGAAGACAGGTGAAAAGAGGTAGAGGGCATTGTGCAGTATTGACTTTCTCCTTCAGACTACTCAAGGTAGTGTGCATTCTCTGTCCATAGAAGAAATAACTGACTTTAAATATATAAATGGATACAGAGAGAAAGCTACGTAAAATAGTACTTCCAATAAAATACTTAAAATTTTTATAATAAAAATAAGTCTTATTATTTCTAGAAATCCCTGGGTCCTGACTAAACAATAAGGAACCTCTATGGAAATAATCATCTTCATTTTGAAAACAATCAAAACTCTAGGGGCTATGTTTACATTTGAACTGGAAAATGATTTGGCAACTATATGAAACCTGGAAAAAATTTAGCCTCCAGACTCTCAGGGTAGCTCTTCTCTATCTCCTCTTTATCTTCTCTAGCTCTGCTTTATCTTCGGATGAAAAGTCACACTATTGTCATGGGCCACATGGGTTTGTTCCACGTGATCCACTTCCTTTTCTGACTCTTTCTAGGTAACCTCCATTCTTCCTTTACTTTTAACATATTGCTTGTAGTCACTTCCTCATCTAAAACTATTACCACTCTTGGGCAGAATGGGTAGTCAAGCTTTCCAACACATTCAAACTGATACATAGTTTAAATAAATTGGTAAGCAATAGTTTGAAACGCAGAAGAATTATATCTGGCAGGGAGAATGTGCTCAGTCCTCAGAGTTGAAAGACTGAGTTGCATGACTTTTACAAAATGCATCATATTTTCTTTTATTGGAAAGATTATTATATGCATTGTCTACTTGCATTAAAAGAACTGCAGACTGAACTATAGCTTACATTATGAATTAGTGTTTCTCCTATTAGCATGCCAAAGACATCAGTAAAGGTGACAGGTTGTCCAGAGCTTTTCTTCTTCCATAAAGACTCAACATATCTTTTAATTTTCTGTGGTGTGAGAAGTAAAAGTGGGTTGTGGCTAACATTTTTCATTAGTTCTTCATTAATCTCCTTTGGCCCTTTCTCTGGAAAATCAGGGTGAGAATACAAGGTTGACATGTACCTATAAAGAAAACAAGACATACTCAGTAAAGATAAAGTGCATTACATAATGGCCTCCAAAAAAAGCAGGTATTTTCTGTCATAGATAAAGAAAGAATGGTGCATATATTTAGTTAATTTCATTATCTGATTGAAGATATTAACCGATTTAAGGAAGAATGCATTAATCAGAAAGGAACTGTTCTACAATGAAAATGAAGTAAAGGAGAGGTCTCAGAGGAAACACTGGATTTCCATGCACAGTCCAGAGGAGATGATGCTCTATTAGGCCTACTGTCCCCTATCTACTCTGCCAGGAATAGGTACCCCTATCAGACTATTAGAGATGTATGACACAACACAAGTGAGTCATGGAAATAAATTGACTTGTCTGGATGCAAGACTAATCAAGCAATCTGATAATCTGACTTTCTGTGAAGATTATCTACAGGTAGAAAATGTGCTGTTTCAACTATGGTAAATGCCTAATCATCGTGACAAATGCTTTTCTTTAAATTATTATTATTGTCCATTTGCCAACTAGACAAAATCCCAAACTTTACCAACTGTAGGTCTGACAAAATCTGAAGCATTCAGATTCTGAGCATATGAATCTGAAGGCAAAATCCTGGAGAGGAATAATGTTTTTAAGGTAAATGCTTTCTTGTGAAGCCTCTTAGCCATTTGGCCACTTCTGGTAAAATAAAAAATCACCATGAGCCTTGGTTTTTAATATCTAAGATAATAAACATTCAATTATTAGCTTCCTTCCTGTGAACCAATACCTCTAATATTGTAGACCTCATACTGAATATTAATTACCTATTTACTTGTTTGTCTCCCTCAATAAATTGTGACCTCATTCAGAAAATGAACTTTATTGATTAATCTTTTGTAGAAAGTAATCAGCTAAGGCCTGGCATATGACAAGCATAGCTTACTAGACTGACAGAACAAAATAAAATGAATGCTATAAACACTCTACCACTTCATCCAACCAAAGAGAAATTAGTACATGTTTTAATCTCTTGTCTCCTTGAGATTCAAATAAAATTGTTTATCATAATGGTTTATTTTCTCTTCAGGGAGGTGAGAAAACTCTTTGTGGGTACCTGTTATGTCCTAGGCTCTGTGTTGGTTAATGGTTCATAAGCTGTCATCCTAAAGATACAAAATGGGTTTCAAATCTTCTATTTTAAAAATTAAAAAAAAAAAGGCTGGGCGCGGTGGCTCAAGCCTGTAATCCTAGCTGTCTGGGAGGCCGAGGTGGGTGGATCCTTTGAGCTCAGGAGTTCGAGACCAGCCTGAGCAAGAGCGAGACCCCATCTCTACTATAAATAGAAAGAAATTAATTGGCCAACTAATATATATAGAAAAAATTAGCCGGGCATGGTGGCACATGCCTGTGGTCCCAGCTACTTGGGAGGCTGAGGCAGCAGGATTGCTTGAGCCCAGGAGTTTGAGGTTGCTGTGAGCTAGGCTGATGCCACGGCACTCACTCTAGACTGGACAATAAAGTGAGACTCTGTCTCAAAAAAAAAAAAA